>MJUU01003181.1:49647-65317 GCA_002080025.1 Modiolus philippinarum | reverse complement strand
AAAAAAAAAAAAAAAAAAAAAAAAAAAAAACAATGGGGTCTCTCTTTTAGGTAGTACATTCATGCTGGATGACATTATCTGATTTAGGGATATCTTGGAAGTGTTCGTGCAAATTCCAGTACGAAAACTTAAGATATGCCAGATTTGATCATCTCGTGTCATTCGCCGTTCAGTACTTTTCCTTACCATTGGTCAAGAAATATGCCTGAATTTTGTAGCTGTTATATTTTGAATGCATATTGTGCCAAACGAACATTTTGCTATTTTTTTTATCCAAAGAACACTCGCAGCGGGACAACCGAAACAACATAGTCTATGGTACCTAACTTGGTGCCGTACAAAACATTCAACTGTACTATTTTACGACAAAAGGTGAAAGTACAATAAGTACAGGATGATTTTGAGAATAAATACAGATGTCATCCCACGTAAGATGAAAGGTTTGTTAGTTTATCAAATGATGGTAATCACTTTGCTTTGATAGCAAATCTTGACAAGGAAGAGAGACAATTTGACGGTTTGCAGATGTTCTGTGAAAAACGCCCACCATTGTTTTTAAAAATATCTTGATAATCTAGGAAAACACTGCGTCTTTACAATGTCGCCAACAAAATTTCAATCTAGGTGAAACGATTGACATGCATAGAAGACTGGTACTGGTAAGTATTTCATTATACTCTGATATATCTGCAACTAGAACTAGTTAATTAGGAGAATTCTCACAAAACAATATTTCACAATACGTACGAAATTTAAAGTTGCAGAATTTGTGATGACCAAAGGTAAAATACAGAATTGTATTTGGAATAATTATGGCTCGAAATTTCTCGAGACTTTATCGATCTAAATATGAGAAGAAATGCTTCCTTATTTTGTTATAGAATACTACTGGGGCTATGTCCTTGCTGGTGGACAGTTAGTCCCAGTAGTCCAGTACTCAAGTGCCTGAAAACTGATTCTTACTTGGAAACTTGTCATATCTATAGATTTTCATTTAAAAAAAAAAACGAGTATCTCATTTGAGCAAAGCTATATCCTTCGCAGACTTTGGTCTTCGATTTAGATCCGTTTGGTGTGTATTTTTTTTGGTATCAGCTTAATGTCTTCCAAATGAACTGCACTAAAGAAATGCAAGTTGTCGAAATGGCCGTATGCAGAAATTAAAATTTACAGGAATTTCATTATTTTGTTTTTATTACAAGTCTGCTGGTGGATTGTTATTCCCCAAGGGAATTCAGAAACACAGTTACGAGTACTCCAATGCTAGCCCGAAAACCGATGTTTTTTTTTAAACTTGTAATATCTTAATTCTGAAAATTTTGTTTTGAAGTAAGGATTATTTCCTTTGTACAAAGCTCTGCCATTAGCTGATTCTTGCTTTACATTTATGACCTTTTTTCGTTTGTTGGCCATCAGGTTTAATATGTTTTTCCGGTTTAGGATCTTCCAAATGTTTTGCTTTTATCTGCATATAAGAGACATATGTTACTACAAATTCTAAATTAACAGTAACGTTGGTTTTCCTTACTCTTCGGGGAAATATGAAAATTTGTTAGAAATTAAAAGACTTTATTATTAAATGGCACCTCAACAATTGTGTTTTGGTATGGAATGCCTCCCATTTGATTTGTATCAGCTTATTTCTAATCATTATAAATTTAACTTTCCCATAAATTTTACATAATTTGTAAAAATTCTTCAAATTGTTTAATCCTAAATCAGTCTTTAAATTTGAGATCAATAGCATAAAAAAGTACAATTACAGTCATATATTCATTGTATCTTAATTTCTTAATAATTAATTAATCAATTTATGACGCACAATAATTAACTAGTACATTTAAGTTCGGGTCATTACGCCGGATATTTGTAGGAAGAAACATAAAGCTGTCCACGTCTTGGAAAAATAATCGGTTGTCAAATAAATATTGTACGGACCATAAAAGTTAAGGTCTGACATCTATCTACCTTATTTCAAAAATGAAGTATTTGTTAATATTTGGTACTATTATTTCCCTCTTTTTAAAGATAAGTCTAAACCATGTTTGGGCCAAATTTGGCAAGCTTTGTATTATTATCATTACTGAAATCATAATTTTTCAAAAGAATCCCCATGAAGTAATGCAATGAGAGGAGGAGACTGGCCTTATCTATTGAACAATTGTCAAGAAGTTGATAAATCATCTCGTATAAACTCTTTTCGATTAGTTGACGGGGAATTAAAGATAACAGTCTCTTATGAAGTTTTTAACTAGTTTGTAATTTTCTCTGGTGTTTGAAACACCCTTTTTGATTTTCCGCCCAGCTGATGGTCATATTGACCAGAACGTTGGGTTCTTGACTTTCTTTTTTCGTTTTTATATTTTCATTTGTTTTTTTATTTGTACATTTTTGTGTATTTTTCACTTTTAATTGTGGCCTACTATATAATTTTTACTTTGTTAATTCATGTTAATTTGTGGGAACAACATGTATCTCTGAAGCCGGAACCCGTCTATGAGGGATATAATTATATACAGCAGCTAATTTGTACCTCTCTCAAGGTAAAGTTTTAATTTTAAAAAATGGACACAACAAACTAGATCATTCGGCATACACAATACTGAAACTGCAGTAATTCAATTTCTGGATTTGGCCAACAACTTATGTCTCTTAAGAGCAGATAACAATTAACGGCAGTGACCGTCTCAGCAGTATTGTATACTTTTAAAAGATGCTGAGTGGTGTTTTTATAAATTTTATTTTAAGTAAATTCTAATTGTTGCAAGTTACTATTTTCCATAACCTCAATAATTCAAGAAGTATGGTTGTAGGTAATATTAAAAAAATATGTGCTAATCAATAGATTCAGGAAATATATCAAACTTGTCATGATTAAATTAAAGTACCAAATAAAAATCAGTTATTTTGGGAATAAAAAATGTTTCTTTAACCTTATCTAAATGTATAAATGCTAGGTAGAAATTCAGTGGTACTGAATAATTTCTGAATTACAAAATTGAAAAACAGAAATGTTTTTTAAATGTATTCAAAAAGGTATGCGTTGACAGATTTTTTTTAAAAAGTGCCCTTTGCAGAATTAATAATCGTATCCAGAGTTATGGTTGGCACCAGAATTATCAAATTTATTCTAAAATTATAAATAGCATATGAGTCCTTGACACTTTTAAGACATACACCAAGTATGATCCGAATCAAAAGTACAAAAGCTTGATAACTTCCAGATAAAATTTATACTGTCGAAGGGCGAATATCAATTTTTTAAGAAAGAAACAAAAGTACAAACTCAACAAACCTGTTACATCATTAACGCGTGTTTCATTTTAAAAAAGTATAAATCGAAATTCAGAAAGATACTAAAGTGGGTGCAAAACATGATTATGCAGAAATTCTCTCAATTATTCACAAATGATTATTCTACGGTGTAAAATTTATTTGAAGCATTATTCCTTGTTGACTATATATTTAACGCTAAATGATTCTTACTGAAACAACCAAACATTTGTGAAAAAAATGTTTACACCCATATTCATTTAACATTTAACATCGAAGTACTGATAAACGGGAGGTATTAACTCGAAAGCCCTGAAAATCACTTGCACAATACAAAAAATTGAGTATTTCAAAGACTTTGACTAGAGGTTATGTTGTTACTACATGTTCTATTCAAACCAAGAAAAACAATTTATAAAAAGTTACAGGTCGCTTTTACAAAGAAGCATTGCCAAAATCGAGTGTAAATATCAAGTCATTCCAAAAACTCTGATACAATTTACAACTCTACGGTAGGTAGCAGAATACGGAAAGAATAAAGTATGTGGTTATTACAAAAAATTACAAAGTCCAGAGACATGACAAAATACAGAAAAATAAAGTCAATAGACATTCAAAAGCACAGAAATAAAAACATATACGCAACCTGCCCAACTGTCAATGAGTCAATCTCCAGGGTTAAATCAAAACTGTTATTTTAAAAACCGTGAAGACGTAAAATAAGACCTCTTTGATGATATAATATCGTCAGACAAGAGAGACAGACAAAGACGAAGAAAATGAAACCTATAGGGAACTGCATCTAATTATTTGGTTTGAAACTAGATAACAAAATTTCTCTGAAATACCTTTCGCAAGATAACCTTTTTAACTAATTATATTTCTTCCGTGCAAATCAAATTTGCAGACTAATAACAACATATAAACTAGATTTGCAATTGCAAGCAATAGCTGATGTCGCCCCTGACAGCCAATTCGAAGATTCCATCGCAGTGTCAAAATGTACCTAGAAATCAATTTTTGTTGAAATCGGTTAAAGTTGAAATTTTGACGTATCTTGCCGGCCATTTTGAAAATGTTTTTGTTGCATGCCCATCTTCTTATGGTGATTCAACTTTTTGCCAAATACTAGAGGCTCATATGAGCCTGTATCGCTCACCTGGTGACTGGTTTTATTCATTGTCACCAAGAGACAGATGTTACAGTTTCTGACATACATACTTTAGTCACAAGCTTTGAAGGAAACCACCCAAGGACTATTGTGACCAAGTTTGGTTCCCATTGGCTCTGTAGTTTCAGAGAAGATCTTTGAATGCATTTCACATAGGGTCACTATGTTACACTATGTTTCCCCCTGGCGGCCATCTTGGATGAGGTATGAACATAAAAATCACAAACTTTAAAGGCGACCACCAATGGACTGTTGTAACCAAGTTTGGTTCCAATTGGCTCAATAGTTTCAAAGATCTTTCAATGCATTTCAGATAGGGTCCTTATGTTAAACTATGATCCTTACTAGTGGCCATCTTGGATGATATACCAACATAAAAATCACAAAATTTGAAGTGGATTACCAAAGGAATATTGTGACCAAGTTTTGTTTCAATTGGCTCATTAGTTTCAGAGAAGATCTTTGAAAGCATTTCAGATAGGGTCTTTATGTTAAACTATGGTCCTCGCTGGCGGCCATCTTGGATGATGTACAAACATAAAAATGACAAATTTTGAAGTGGATCACCAATGGACTATTGTGACAAAGTTTGGTTCCAATTGGCTCATTAATTTCAGAGAAGATCTTTGAATGCATTTCACATAGGGTCATTATGTTAAACCATGTTCTTCGCTGGCGGCCATCTTGGATGAGGTATGGACATAAAAATCATAAACTTTGAAGTGGATTACCAATGGACTATTGTGACCAAGTTTGGTTCCAATTGGCTCAGTAGTTTCAGAGAAAAAGATCTTCGAATGCCTTTCCCATAGGGTCCCTATGTTAAACTATGTTCCCCGCTGGCGGCCATCTTGGATGAGATGCGAACCTGCTGGACATCTGTAGAAATTGTAGTCCTCGATAAGCTTAACACTTTTGCAATTCAAACTTAACTTCTATCACAAATAGTTTTTGAAATAAAAGTAAAAACGTATAAAAATCGTGACAATTCAACAAAAAAGGGGCCATAACTCCTATATGGGTCGTCAGATTTTTTTCAAAATTGCAGGACATGTAGATCTTATTATGCTGACCATTTTTGGAATTTAAACTTTACACCTATCTGCTATCATTTTCAATATATAAGACGAAAAGTAAAAAAAAAAAACGGAAATTTTGCGGAAAAAGGGCAATAACTCCAAGACCGATTATCGGATATTCTCCAAAATTGCAGGTAGATCTCATCATGCTGATAATTTTAACCCCATGTCAGATTTTTGATATCTGTAACGGTTTTTGAGTTATTTGCAAAAACAGAAATTTTCCCCTATGTTCTATTTTTAGTAACAGCGGCCATGTTGTTTGGTCTACGGACATAAAAATCACAAACTTAAAAGTGCATACCCTGGTGATGATTCAAGCCAAGTTTGGGTAATATTGGCCCAGTAATTTCAGAGGAGAAGTTCTTTGAATAAAAGTTAACGGACGGACGGACGACGGACGATGGACGCCAAATGATGGCAAAAGCTCACATGGCCTTTGGCCAGGGGAGCTAATGAATGAATTATATCAATTCAGGTTTGAGATTTTATGATTTTCAGTGAAATCGGAAAAATTTCAGATGTTGACGTAACTTGGCCGCCATCTTAAAAATAACACCCATTTTGAATATTTTTATTAGTGGAGGTACAATTTCATAAGATGATCCAACTTTGTATCAAATATGATTTAATTCTTCCCAAGCATCATTAAGAACTGACGTGGACAAAAAGAGGTGGAAGAAAGAAACAATAATAATAATTAGATTTGCAATTGCAAGCAATAGCTGATGTCGCCCCTGACAGCCAATTCGACGATTCCATCTTGTTCGCAGTGTCAAAATCTACCTAGAAATCAAAGTTGAAATTTAGACGTATCTCGGCGGCCATCTTGGAAAGGTCGGCCATTTTGAATTTCTTTTTGTTGTTTTTGTCCATCTGCTTATGGTGATTCAACCTTTTGCCAAATATGAATGAATTCTGTCACGGCAGGTTTGAGATTTTATGATTTTCAGTGAAATCGGAAAAATTTGAAATGTTGACCTAACTTGGCCGCCATCTTGGAAATGGAAGCCATTTTAAAAATTTTTTTGGTGGAGGTACAACTTCATAAGGTGATTCAACTTTGTACCAAATATGAATTAATTTTGTCCAGGCATCATTGAGAACCTGCGTGGACAAAAAGAGGTGGAAGAAAGAAACAATAATAATGAATAATAGGGAAACGGACAAAGAACAATATGCCGTCCCGACTACGTCTGGGGCGACATAATAATGAATAATGAATAATAGAGAAACAGACAAAGAACAATATGTCGTCCCGACTACGTCTGGGAGACATAATAACATAAAGTTTGGAGGGTGAGCCGATTGTTACCCAGAGAAAATATTGTCAACTGACGCGAAGCAGAGGTTCACAATGTTTTCGAGGAGTATCAATCTGCATCACCATCCCCAGCTATAGGTTATTTTTTATTATACTGAATGTTTTTTTTTCTAATTTCAATCATTAAGCATTGAACAGAGGGTAAAAAGGGGAAAAATTGTCACTCGCTCAGCCATATGACAATTTGAATGATTTTCAACCTGGCAGCTTTTATAAACAATCTTGACAAAACAACGGCAGTAGAATACCGAAGGAACAAAGCACAAGATTACACAAATCAAAGTCCAGAGACAAGGAAAAAGCAAGAACACCAAAAGACGGAAGACCAAAGACACCACAAAAAGACTCCTAGAAGACAATAACAACATATAAACAAATCACAGGTCACTCATCGAGCCAATTGCAAGAAAAATTGGCATAATAAAATAGTGAGATGTGGACACTATAAACAGAATGATCAGAAATACATTTTGAAATTACAAATAATAAAATGACAAAATTTGAAAGTATGATAAACTATCCATATGAAATATTCTCTCCAAAACAACTACACCATAACGAAAATACAGTACACATGCGGGGAACTTTTTTGCAGACTCTTCACTGCCAGAGAGACAACATTTAGTCTTCAATTAACAATAAAAAGATATGGAGTAAATGCGCATGAGACAACGTCTCTACAAATACATAGATAAACCTATCAATAGAACAACGCTTTTATTGTTTGCTTTATTCTGAAGTCTCCATGAGGCCTTCAACAATGAGCTTTAATCATACCTCATTGTAATTTCAAGACGGACCCTAGCACCGGTTTAAGTGGATCAAATTCATTGCTAAATGTCGAGTAACGCTACATCCGTGTTCTCCATACCTTTGGATGCAGGATCGTCTACAAATATAAAATTAAGTGGCAAACTGTCCTCACAACCGCTGTCATCCATTGCCCTTTCAAAGGACCAGTGGAAGATAATCATAACATATAAACAAATCACCGGGCATTCATCGTGGCAATTGCAAGATAATTTGTCATTAAAAAATATTGAGATGTGCGCGCTATAAACAGAAAAGTCAGGATAACATTTAAAGTTTACAAAGTAAATGCAAAATATTTTAAAGAATGATTGATATCAGTATGAGCTATTCTGTCTTGAACAAAAATATCATAACTAAAATCTTTTTACGAACTCGGCGATGCAGGAGAAACAAACTACAGTCTTAAATTGGCAAAGAAAGGCAATGTAGTAAATGCACATGAGACTACATGGTAAAACAAAGCAATGTGATAGAGCTTTTATTGTTGTTCGTATTCTTGACGTCACCACGAGGCCTTCAACAATGGTTTTTCAATTAGTGATAATGTGTTGGTAAGGTGAGCTGCAAAGGTAGAATATATGATTCCGAATGCCAACAGTGATGAAAATCATCTTTTTAAACCTGTTTACATCGGAAAATCCAGCAAGGTCTTCGGCCGGAATTGAACCCCTGCTTTGTTGTCATCTATGGCAACACCGACTGCACTATGTCCAGCGCCCTAGACCACTCGGCCACCTAGGCCATTTAAAAATATAGCTTTCGGTAACCGGGTCATTCCTCCTCGTAGGAAATCTAGGGTTGTAACATAGTACACGATGAACATTAGGTCGGAAGGAAATAGATAGAAGAAAGATAAGGTTGCAACAGGTAAGATACATAAGGTATATAGATAATAGTGTTGCACACAGCTCTATATAATATAAATGATAATGTGTTGGTAAGGTGAGCTGCAAAGGTAGAATATATGATTCCGAATGCCAACAATGTTTTTCAATTAACATTCACAATTGTTATGTCAACCCTTATTTGAATGTAATCACTAGAATTACCGAATAGATTGAGTGAATCTAAACTTTATGACAAACGTAATGGTTTTAACTGCCCAATTGTGAACTTAACATCATTGTAGATAAAGAAGTTAGACAATTCTTTACAAAAGGGCCTAAATATCGCCCACCTTAAAAAATAAACTGGCAAGCATGTTTTGATATAATTAATGACGCTGTAACCAATTATTGTAAAACATGGTGCAAACGAGAAAGTGTACACAAACATGCACTTAATTTGTTTAAAGATAGAATTATTACCAGGGTCACCAACAGAATAATTTTGTATAAAGATAACTGTGATGAGTCACTTCCTAAGCTGTCTTTAAATAGAATTAAGTTAAGATTGAAGGATCTTGGTAAAAAATATGTGTTTGTGCCTGTCGACAAGGCTTCTAACAACGTTGCTATTGTCTGTTAGAAATACTATATCGATGTTCAACAAAACGAACTGGACAAGTAAGACACTTTCAAACGTACCAATTGGGACGAAAACACGTTAGCTAAATAACATTATAAGGATACAGAAATGCTAAAATGTCCACCCTAAAGATAACATCTTACCTACCATGTACTGGGTTCCGAGCTTCACAAAAATCCCTTTAAACATCGTTTTATTTCTGCATCTAGTAAGTGTTCTACTACTAATTTATCCATCCATTTAACTAGTTCACTTACTTGTATAAAGGAGTTGGTTATTAAATAGTGTGAAAAAACTTATCAAAACTATGGTGTAAATTACTTTTGTAGTGTAAAACATTCTATTGAAGTTTTAGATAAACTACAATCCATTCCAAGACCAGTCTCATTTATCGGCAGTTATGATTTTTCTACACTTTATACTATCCTTCCACATGATTTGATTAAATCCAAATGGGGACAACTTACTAAATGGTCTTTTAAATATTCTGGTCTACAGTTCATTTGCTCTAACAAAAAGCAAGGATTCTTTTCTAATATTACCTACAGTAATACTTGTTCCTGGACATGTGATGATATAATTAATGCACTCAATCTTTTGCTGGATATTATATTTTTTGTTCGTTAATTTTGGGAACACTATTTATCAACAGGTCATAGGTATTCCCATGGGTACAAATTGTGCACCTTTAATTGCAGATCTTTTTCTGTTATGTTACGAACGAGACTTCATGAAAAAGCTTCAAAACGGAACAATACCAAACAGTGATAAACTTATTTCTATTTTCATTGATAACAGAGGGTATATTGACGATATCCTCACTATTGATAATCCCCAGTTTTTAGATTATGTAGACATTATTTACCCGCAACAACTAAAATTAAATAAAGCTAACAATGATTCTAAATACTGCCCTTTTCTGGATCTTACTATCATTATTGACTCTGGCAAAATAAAAACTAAAATTTATGATAAATGGGTTGATTTCGATTTCACTATCACTAATTTCCTTTTCCTTAACGGCGACATTCCTCTTACTCCATCCTATGGGGTGTATATTTCTAAACTGGTACGATTCGCACGAGTGTGTTCTACCCTTGACGCTTTTAATGAACACAACCTTACTATCACAGCCAAACTTTCACAACAGGGTTAGAGATTTCATTAGTTGTTGAATACATTTAAGAAGTTTTATGATAGATATCAACATTTGATGTCTAAATACTAGTATGACGTTACTCGTAAACAGCTTATTACTAAGGGCATTTCTAATCCTCGTTTTTACGGAAATGTTGTTAAAAAAATGCCAGAAATTGAATAAAAGTCCGGAAAAGCTTGGACGTAACTAATAGGGATATCGACAAGATATTCTGGTAGCATCCGTTAAATTAGCTTTGAGACCTAATGACCTGAAAATTTTGCACACATATTGGCCTCTCACTGATACTGCCGATGTCTACTGAAATCTATTATGATTCTTGACCAAACCCATCGGGAAGTCTTGAATTTGATTTTCTTCCGTAGTGCGACAATGTTCTACCAGCAGACTAGGCTCCTTTAGCTAGCCGGCAGTTTGGCGGTTAGCTCCCCTTGACCCATCTTTTCTAAATTATGTATTGTTTTTTTCTTTCCTTTCAAGATTGTGGTCATGGAGTTAGTGGTCTACCTGTATTTGGTTTTATTCGTATTTTTTTTATACTATAGGGAAACGGGACAGATAAAGGGGATCTTTGGGTACCCATAAACCGATTTAACCCTACTGTTGGCTTTTGCTAGTGCCGGTACCAAGTCCGGCTGTCCCGAGTTCCTATCGTTGTCTACGTTTGTCGTTTAACTTATTGTTTTCTTCATGTGTAGTTCCATAGCAGATTGTGGCATGTAATTATAATTGTCTTCCATTGTAGGTGTTTCCTGTTATCAATTTTTTACATTTCCCTTACTTCGCAGTAATATCCTATGGAGTGCATATTTCACAGTTGCTGTCGTTTCTTTCGAGCATTTACTTTATACAGCGATGTTTTAATACAGTAAATCACTGTCTAAAAGCTGCTAAGTCAGGGGTTTGTTCAGATTTGTTACTCTCATCTCTCCAGAACTTCTATGACACTGTTTTATCATTTCTATATTTATTTGGTATCTTGGTATTTTACAAGTTTTGACTTGACCTTGGATTTGACTTACTAATAGTGTGACGACTGCCACTAGTTTAGGACATGCTTACCGTAATGGAGCACCGGATGTTATTTCCGGTTTTCATTGGAGTTCACACTATAAGTGATCAAGTTCTGAATGTCCGTGCATCATGGCTGTCTCAAGTCTTTGTATTGTCTCTGTTTTTCTGTGTTCTCGTTAGTGCAATATCTCTGGATTTTTGCCAAGGACCACGTTTCTAGTTCCTTTTGTATTCTACTGTCGTTGTTATCAATAAAACGCAAAAAAGTCGAGTTTGTTTGACAGCGGGTCTTTTCACCTAGCATAAATTATTAAGCCATATGAGAATTTAAAGAAAGCAAAGGTTAAGAAAACATGGGTTATGGACACTACATAAATGAAGGCAAAGGAACTTTTCAAAATCAAGTTTCGTGGCATTACTCACTGTTTTATAATTTCTATTTTTATTTAGTATTTTGGTCTTTTAATTTTTTTTTAATGTCTAACGAATAAGCAGAAATATTTTCATGATATAATGCTTTTCGTTATGACTTGTCAGTTTTTTTTTTGTTCCTTTTCATATTTAAGGGGAATAAAAAAGTACAGAAATGACAGATAGAATAAGTTTTACCGATGACTATTTCTACAGCTTATGTCTCTAAAGTGCATATGGAAATGAATAATAGGAGGGCAAGTAAGATAAAATTTTGAACAGTACTGAATAAATAAATAAAAACAGCACCTATTAACGTATCTGAAGAAATATTGAATTTTGTACATCGTCTTCAACATACCATTTACACATGAGATGCAAAGAGAAATCAATGACGCAGACAGCTGATATGATCGCTTATGGTAAAATTCTTTGATAGAATAGGGGTTATAACGAAATTACCAAACAGAATTGTCAAGAGCCGAAGTCTATGAGACAAAAAGACAAATCAGGCGGAAAACACCGGCAAAATTGCTGACCGCAATGGTCCTGACTTGGTACAGGGATTTTAAAAGAATTGGTGGTTTAAACCAGTTTTGTGGCATACCAAACCTCCCCTTCCACTGTGGTAGTGTCCGGTGGCAACTCAACGGCGTTTACTATTGAAAAGTCGTAGACAGTAAAAAGATATTATAATTAAACCAAGTCGACATTGTGAGTTTAGTCTCATTGATGCAGTATTGGTAACAAAAGTAATAAAAAAACTTTCCTTGAACAATTTGCTGTATACATAAATGTTTATTTCAATAAAAAATCGATATAACTGTATTGCTCAACCACACACATATCAACCTGCAATTAAATCCAAATGAATAATTTCCTTTAGACATAAGTTAAAATATGATATATTTTATTCTATCCGATTTCAGAATAGGTAGATCCCATTTAAACTATATAATTAAAACTGTCCATTCTGATTTCTACGAAGCTGCAACTTCAGTATTTTGCTATTTTTAGTATCCCATTCTTGCAATTTCAAGAATTCTATCCTTAATTTTTCTGATAAAAGTTATATATATGATTATAAACATCAAATATATACAAAGTGAAAAATAAGAGTAATATTCGCTTTGACAAATCTTCTGCCATAACTTAGTACACAATCTTTTTATATAACCTAGGTGAAAAATTCTGACAAAAGAAATAAATTGTAATAAATCAAACGGCAATATGATGTCTTACATACATAATAGAAGGTGTTTCTATTAGTACCTGGTTAGCCTGAGACAACAGCTATTGCATTTACTTTTCCAAATACTGGTGGCCCCACTGGTACCTCATTAGTTCCGTCTTTATTAATTCTTAAAACACCACTGGAAATAAAACAATTGCTTTTATATTTCAATTGTAAGGTGACATACAGAGTCTAATACTGACCCTTCCGATCCCCCTTTTCATCAATTCCGAAATTCCACTTCTTAGACTTACAAACCATACAAACAAACACAAGATAAACGAAACCGAAATAAAGGATAAGTGGTTAGTTCTTCTCAATATACCAAAGATGACGTGTATAAAGGAACAAAGGAAGACAAGCGCTTACAAAATAGCTGGCAAGCACAATTGTGAATAAAAATCAGATTTTCGAAAAATGTGAGTTATCGATGAAATATTTCAAAAAGATTATTATTTTTTTTATATAGTACGTACTCTTTATTCCAGTCGGAGAAATAGATATGGGTACTGTCTACTGCTATGCCATAGAAATGTGCTCCAGCATCCTGGAATATGACCTTTCGTCCACTTCCATCAGTATTCATAGTCTCAATTTTGTTTGTTCCAGCATCACAAAAAATTAATTTACCAGCTGTGAAAAAAAACCACAAAATGCATATTTAAACCACGGTAGTGCGATTTGAGTATGTAGAATTTAACTTTACTCTCTGATTTCAAATTAATGTTGGTACATTTGGTCTCGAATAATAAAATTTATAGCCAAAAATTATATTCTTTACAGCGCCTATTGGTTGAGCTGAATCAGGCGAGTGTCAGAAATAAATTATGTGCTAAAACTGCAAATATAGAATTATTTAGAAAACACCATTATTCACGGGATTCATTTTTCGTCGATTTGTTTATTGATTGAAATAACGAAACTCAAAACCCAACGAAATGCCAATTGATGTATAACTGGCAATAGGAAAGCTCTCAAACCACGAAGGAATGGCACTTTGCAAAACAACAAAAAATGAAACCAACGAAGAAGGGTACTTTCAAATTATTTTGAAGAAAAAAATGCATTCTATTTATCTGTGAATATATATTAAAAACTGTTTATTTGTAGTTGGCGGTTTTTTAATACTTACTTGAAGGATCTAATACAATTCCATTTGGATACTTCAGTGTAGTATTAGCTAAAACTATTCTGTTAGATCCATCGTAATTCATTTTCTCTATCTTTGGACGTATTCCCCAGTCTGTCCAGTATATCAACCTAAATGAGAATAATTTAGAAATTATTTATAATATAGACAAACTTACTATTAATATATGGGACGAATGTACTTTGTTTTGCATGACCTAGTTGATTATAATGGCGTTAAAGTATTTTAATATTATTTTACGGGTATTAAGCGACATCCCGGACTATGTGGGGTTCTATAAATCACAGAAAGTTTTGTTTTGGATAAATTTGTAATTATGCTATCATACTGTGTTTTTTCTTAATTAACAAAAATGTCAATGCGACAAACAAATGCCAAGCAATCTTATTGTAGCTTTATTATGATTTATACCTTTTTGCAATCGAATCATTGCTTATTCCTAACAAGCGTTTTAATTTGCTGTTTTTACATTTCAGTAGTCCCTTTTGATTTTGGCTTTACTATTTAGATATTATTGATAATAAGTTCTCGATTAGCTTTTACACATATTTCGGTACACGGATTTCCAAATCTTTCAATATGATCTGCATTGAAGAGGCATAAGTTGTCGAAATGCTCATATGCAGAAACTAAGTAAACAGTAACTTCGGTATTTTGTATTGATTATACTTTATTTTTTTTATAAATCAACGCCATTGAGTTTCACAAAACAAAACTAGAGGCTCCCAGGAGCCTGTATCGCTCACCTGGCTTTCAGTTGCCACAATCATGGTAACATTGTAAGTTATACAGTTGATCATCAGTCTCTCAAACTTTTGTACCTGGAACACCACTAATATCGTGAACAGTATTTAAAGTCTGATCATGTTGTACTATTTTTCTTTGTTGGGCTTTATTGACAAAAAACGTTCTTGCTAAGGACCACTTTTGACACCAGTTTTGAAATCAAGACGTCATTTTGTAAATGGCGGCCATCCAACAATTTTCAACATCAGTTTTGAAGTCGCAACATCAATATCTATTTCGACAAAAAAATTCACTGAAATAGGACAATGTTGAAATTTCTCGCCTGTTTTGGTGGCCATTTTAAAAATGGCAGTCAACAAATAATTTTTAACATTAGTTTTAAAGTTGCGACATCAATACCTATTTAGAAACCAAATTTCATTGAAATCAGACAATATTGAATTTTCCCGCCTTTTTAGCGGCCATTTTGAAAATGGCGTTCAACGAACAATTCTTAACATCAGTTTTGAAGTCGCAACACCAATACCTATTTGGAAACCAAATTTTATTGAAATCGGACAATGTTGAATTTTCCCGCCTTTTGTGGCGGATGGCGGTCAACGAACAATTTTCAACACAGGTTTTGAAGTCGCAATATCAATATCTATTTGGAAACCAAATTTCATTGAAATTGGACAATGTTAAATTTTCCCGCCTTTTTTGGCGGCCATTTCGAAATTGGCAGTCAACGAACAATTTTTAACATCAGTTTTGAAGTCGCAACATCAAAACCTATTTGGAAACCAAATTTCATTAAAATCGGACAATGTTGAGTTTTCCCGCCTTTTT
>MJUU01003181.1:23516-49400 GCA_002080025.1 Modiolus philippinarum | reverse complement strand
AACAATTTTTAACATCAGTTTTGAAGATGCAACATCAAAACCTATTTGGAAACCAAATTTCATTAAAATCGGACAATGTTGAATTTTCCCGCCTTTTGTGGCGGCCATTTTAAAATGGGGGTCAAAGAACAATTTTCAACACAGGTTTTGAAGTTGCAATATCAATATCTATTTGGAAACCAAATTTCATTGAAATTGGACAATGTTTAATTTTCCCGCCTTTTTTGGCGGCCAATTTGAAATTGGCAGTCAACGAACAATTTTTAACATCAGTTTTGAAGATGCAACATCAAAACCTATTTGGAAACCAAATTTCATTAAAATCGGACAATGTTGAGTTTTACCGCCTTTTTAGCGGCCATTTTGAAAATGGCGGTCAACGAACAATTCTTAACATCAGTTTTGAAGTCGCAACATCAATACTTATTTGGAAACCAAATTTCATTAAAATCGGACAATGTTGAATTTTCCCGCCTTTTGTGGTGGCCATTTTGAAATGGCGGTCAACTAACAATTTTCAACACAGGTTTTGAAATCGCAATATCAATATCTATTTGGAAACCAAATTTCATTGAAATCGGACAATGTTGCATTTTCCCGCCTTTTTTGGCAGCAATTTTGAAAGTCACCATGGCATAGCCATGCAGGTCAGCTGCATTGAAGCTTAGATGCACTGACAACGATGTTTACATCGTGGAAATTTATTCAAAAGTAAATGAAACAATATACATTATACACAATTATTATTAAATAGTGAAATAAGTATAGTTTATGAAAGTATTTTTGCAAAAAAATGTAAAAATTTGTACAAAAACGCTTTTTTGTTCTTGATTCTGTAACAAAAAAATATTTCTAATAAAATAATAGCAGGGAATTTCTCTAAAATTTAAAAGAGAAAAGTAAACCAAAGAAGATTTGAAAGCAGAATTTAAAGGGAAATAACCCATTACCATATGGCATTGAATTTTATTTTTTTTAAATTTTTTTGGTGAAAAAAGTCAATAACTACAACACAGGCAGTTGGATTTTCTTCAAAATTTCAGAGTATGTAGATCTTGATATGCTGAACATTTTCAAATTTACACTTCACCTCTATCTGTTACAGTTTTTGAAATAAAAAATAAAAAATGCATAAATTTTGAAAATTTTACGGAAAAAGGGCTATAACTCAAAGACGGTTTTTCCGATTTTCTTCAAAATTGCAGGGCAGATAGATCTCGTCATTCTGAACAATTCTACGCCATAACAGATTTTTGATATCTGCAACGGTTTTGAAGTTATTTGCCAAAAACAGCAATTTACCCCTATGTTCTATTTTTAGTAACAGCGGCCATGTTGTTTGGTCTACGGACATAAAAATCACAAACTTGAAAGTGCATACCCTGGTGATGATTCAGGCCAAGTTTGGTAAGTATTGGCCCAGTAGTTTCAGAGGAGAAGATTTTTGAATAAAAGTTAACGGACGGATGACGGACGACGGACGCCAGACGACGGACGACGGACGCCGAGTGATGGCAAAAGCTCACATGGCCTTTGGCCAGGTGAGCTAAAAACAAATTAAAAAATCATACCTGTTTGAGGTATCGAGGGTGATTCCTCTTGGATTATTAATATTCGTAGTTGTAACATTTTGTAGGTTGGAACCATCTAAATTCATTCTGGCAATCAATTCATTTCCATAATCAGTATAGAATAAAATTCCATTTGTTGAGTCAATTGCTATGCCGTCAGGAGTAGCAGCTGAAACATTGAATCATATTATTTTTCAGCACTTATGATTGTTTCAAAGGGAATGGTGTCTAAAACCTTTGCATGGGATTTCTAACATTTCTCCATAGGCTTCAATGTTAAACTTATATCTAGATCTTGGATTAATGATCGGTACTTATATCTTACGTTGTTTAATGACCTTTATGTTACCTTACCTAGATAATATGAACTTGAAGAATTTAAACAATTTTCAAGAATGGGAAAATTACAACATTTCCTACAGGGTCAAATCTGAAATTTTAAACCAAAAGCTTGTGCCATCTTGGTTTTAGGCTCAGTAATTAAAACACAATTCTTTGGTGACCGTCATTTTAAGATGTCAATTATACTTTCGGTTCTGGTAAACTCACAAACAACATGAAGGTCAATTTCTAGGTCTTTTATTTTAGTGGTGAATGAAAAGATATGTAGTAAATGCACATGAGATAAAATCTCTACAAATATATGGTAAAAACAAGCAAAGGAACAACGCTTTTATTGTTATTCTTCATCTTGAAGTCACCGTGAGACATTCAACAATGAGCTTTGCTCATAACTCATAGCAAGTTCAATACGGCCCTCACACCGGTTTGAGCGGAATTCTTTGCTAATTGTCGAGTGCATGAATAAACACAAATGAAAGAATGTGACTTAGCGAAGAGGATGAATGTGTAATAGGTTTTATCTAAACTATTTAGTGTCTACAGATACCGATATCAAAATGATAAATTGCTCGTTTGGATTGTTCGAGTGAGAAAAAATCAAACCGCGTTAGGCTTGCAAGAACCTTGGAAATCTTTCACATCCTGCTGGCAAGATTATATATTCTCTATCTTTGCAAAGCTTCACCAGAGACAACTATTATCTTGTTCTTAGTTTGGCTAGATTGTTTGACTCGCACACCTACCCGTGTAGGATTCTTAGTGTGTTTACTTTATCAATGGTACTTGACATGGCAAGGAATAATTAAAACTACAAAACGGCCTTACCAGGATTTAGTTGTTGAATAACTTTCATTCCAGTGCCATCAATATTAGTACTTCTTATTTGTGACAGTTTGACATCTGAGTAAAATACTTTGCGTGATCTTGTGTCAAATGCAATAGCAACCGGATTAAAGATATTTTGATTTGGAATAGCAGAATAACTTCCTGTCTCCATGTCCATGCGATATATTTCTTGTACGTAAGCATCGGCTGACAGTATGAAAGAGGCAATGTTGTTTGGATCTGAAACAAAACACGGACATAGATACTTTTCCTAAAGAATAAACTAATGAGTATTTGGAAATAAACAAATACTTGGATTATCATAAATTGTTCTGGGAAAGGTAAAATTGCGTTTCTTTTGTGCAACACGAACACGCAGCAAATTAAAAACCTGCCATGATAAAACACTAAAAATAAAACGATAGAGCCAATTAATTAATACAAAATGGAAATCTATACAGTTATAGTTATAAGTAAAAAACTTCATTCTGCATTGGTAATAATTTTGATTTATGAACTCACTCGATAGGTTTTTAAAACCTAAGGATGATTTTACCTTACAATCATGAGAATAAAGCACTCTATGGATAACTCGTAAAAACGTTTATACTCAGTCAGATCTTTTGACTGTAGATAACTTTAACCCAGGTTTTAAAACAGGACACATGTTATATGGAAACAAGAAATATGTAAAATATTTAAAAAAAAAACAAAGTTCAATTTTCAAAAATAGTTTTGGCATTTGATTTGTGTGTTTTTGAATTGGCACATACATAAACTATTGAAATAAACCAATGTCGTGTTTTTGAAATAGAAGTCTTTGGTATTTAAAACTACTCCTTTTATTAGTTTTCATCATCGAAAATTACTTTTCCGATTTATCTTTCACAAATTTAAATCCTTTCTTTTGGTATTGATTTTGGTAGTCTTTGATACAATTGTACTTCTGAAATGCGATAAATTAATTAAAGCAAATTCATTTATTCCAAATTTCAGTTAACTAACTGTATGTTTTCGAACTAATCAATTTTTGAAAAGACACGAGTGAAATGAATTCTACATAGATTTTTTTTATTTATGATTTGAATATTTGAACGTATTAATACTCTATGATATTTGTATCTTAATCACTTACCAAACTGGCATCTTACACCAGCATCCTCAGAATGGTCACAGTCATGTAGAGCCCAACCTTGGGGTAACTGACACTGGGCAATGTGATTTTCAGTTCCTGTGCATGTAACTTCATCCATGAAAATTGGCACCTGATTGTCTGATCCAAATGTACCATTTGCAAATGCAATGGCGTTTTGACTTGAAAATTAAGAACCTAATAGTACTGAGACAACTGACTGAACACAACTGAAGTAACATCACATCAAACATTACCAATCATTGCATAAAATTTCATTTGATTTAAATTAGATGTGTTATAATTCTTTGTCTGAACAGATTCGATGTTTCATATTTAATCTTTGTATTTCCCTGTCAAATTTGATACTTATGTCCTTTTAAAATTTTTGGCATATATAAGGCCAATACATATTTGTGAATGATTCCAACCATGCGCGATGTGATACATTTTGCTGTTCTTTGAGCTTCGGGATTCTTTTTTTAAAGTCTCCAAATAAAATCCACAAACTATTTCAGTTAACGAATTTATTGGTAAAAAGTGTCCGGATGTTATGCCTTTAATTTGTATGTGCTGAGTTGATCTAAATACTAATGGCAAAATGAAATTTAACCTTTATTTATATAATCAATGTAAAACAGGGGATAACTGGAAACATCTACAATGGCTGAAAATTACAATCAAAATTAAAATTTAAAATCAAAGTTTGTGTAATTTCTTGAAATTTGGTATAAATTATTGCACTCAGTCAGAAATTGTTAGAACAGAATATTAATTTCAAGATTGTAGATGTACAATATGGAGTAAATGTACCTGAGACAAAATCCCTATAAGTACATGGTAAGAATAAGCAAATGGAACAACGCTTGTTTTTTAATTTCAAAACTTAAGTCATTAGGACATGTGAGTTACTTTAGTTAAAACCAACCTTTAATTTGTAAAGGTCGTTTGTAGATTGTCTGTATGTTGGATTGTTTCAGATAAGATTTTGTCTTTGGCACATTATTAGACTTTCAAAAAAGATAACTATACTTGTAATTTATATATTGAATTTGTTTCATACATAAGAAAAGACATAAGCTGTCGAAAAGGCCAGCTGCAGAAAATAAATTTACAGTTATTTCGGTATTTTGTTGTTCATGCTTCTGATGTTTTACTTATATCTTGAAACATGTCATATGTATTATACCTTCCAAACCCTAACATGGAACATATAACTCCTGCATCAGTATTTGTCCATCCGTCATCGCAAATAGTTCCCCAAACTCCGTTAACATATACTTCAACAAGGCCCTCATTATGGTTTCCTGTTCCTACTAAACGCACGAACATGTGACTTTCATCAATTATAAGTGGGGCATTTGTTACCACTCCATCAAGTCCGTATCCATATTTATGTATTCTTATGTCGGCTAACTCTCTAAATCCACTTGGTCCCACAACGCTCTTACCAGATCCATCTTTATTTACTCTCATTACAGTACTGTTAACAAAACAAGGAGAATAAGAATATTTGTGTATAGAAAAACAGAATAAAGAGAATAAAACTAGAATACTGACAAAGTCAGAAAGGGCCCCGCTCCGTTGTGTGTCCAAAAAACCTGACTGAGGAATTTCATGGAAATAAGATTTTCTCAAAAACGAACGGGAGCTTCCTTTGATCAGGACCAACCTTGTGTATATCATATAAATCCATGATGGGAATTTTTATTTATTGTACGACGTACAGCTAATTCTCAAAATATGCACTTTTTCATATAAAAATGATGTTTTTTCGAAAAAAAATATTTTCAGATTTTTCACGAAAACGAAAGGGAGCTTCCTTTGGTAAAGTTCAACCTTGAGTATCAAAATCATCAAAATCCCTGAAGGCAATGTTGAGTTATCGTACGACATAGAGCTTATTCTCAAAATATGCACTTTTTCATATAAAAATGAAATTTTTTCCAAAAATCATTTTCAGATTTTCAACAAAAACGAAAGGGGGCTTCCTTTGGTAAAGTTCAACCTAGAGTATCAAAATCATTAAAATCCCTAAAAGCAATCTTGAATTATCGTACGACATAGAGCTAATTCTCAAAATATGCACTGTTTCATATAAAAATGAAGTTTTTTTCCCCAAAATCATTTTCAGATTTTCTTCAAAAACGAAAGGAAGCTTTCTTAAGTCAAGTGCAACTTTGAGTAAAAAAATCATAAAAATCCATAAAGGCATTCTTGAGTTATCGTACGACATAGAAAACGCTGACGAACGGGCGGACGGACAGACAGACGGACAGACGGACGGACAGGCTGATTACTATAGGGCGCCGCCATTTTATGGCGGGGCCCTAAATATGTCACATAAGTATTAATAATATATAATACATATATAAAGGAGAGACAAAATGCCAAAATATTCTGAGTTAACTACATTAACGAGGCTTAAAAAGAAAGTGTATATCACCTTTGACAAAAACACATAATAGAACAATCGTGATGTCAATTTTTAGACTTACCTTTAGAATTTGGTTAACGACACTTTAAATACACAAGCATTGTTAATTCCAGTTAACAGTACATTGTGAAACTGGTATAACATTACAAAATGCGACAAAAAAAATGAAAAAAAAAGAAAAACAGTCCTTACTGTGTGAACGCACCGCCCATATCATGCCCGTTGTGTCACCACTGCACTATCAGTTTTTGATGGAATTACAGTGGGGTTCAGACATAACCTCTCATGAAGTGAACTTGAAGCAGTCATAAAAGTTCCTCTTGATTAACTTGAACAGGTGTCAAGTCTGCTCTAGAACAGCTCTTAGTCTGCTCTAGAACAGCTCTAAGTCTGCTCTAGAATCCTAGCCGCTCTGACCAGTCATGGTCATAGCTAGAATCCTGACCGTTCTAGTCAGAGCAATGACTGCTCTGACCTGTTCTACCCATGACCGTTCTACCTAAGTCTGCTCTGGCCAAGACCGTTCTACGTAAGTCTGTTTTGGCCATGACTGCTCTCAGCTGACCTGTTCTAGCGATGACCGCTCTCATATAAGCTCTTGTCATTGCCCTGGCAAATATTCATAACATGTCCAATATACACGTATTTTATATATTTCAAGTTTAGAAATATTATCAAAACAAAAATTAAATAAAAATTAGAATTATGAAATGAATTATTCGAATACTTTTATAATAAAATTGCATTTTGTCGGTAAAAGCTTTACTTCGCGGATAATTATTTACCTGTGTTTATCCAGGTAAACTTTAAAAAGTTATTTCCCTTTTCGAGATATACCAATATTTTTTTTTTGTAAACTAAAAAAATCATATATTAAAATATAGGAAAAATTTCAATTGATCAATATAAGATAACGTTTTCTGTAACAAATAATTATTGAAAGCATTGTAAAATAAGATGGGTATTTAAGTTTTAAACGTTTCGGACCCGAGAAAAAGGAAATTCTGACACATCCAATTTCATATCCAGTTGAAATTCTAGGACCTATACAGCCGTGCCTAATGCAGACTTTGCAAAAACGGTCATGACAAAAAACAGACTAAACAAGAACGGTCATGGCTAGAGCAGACTTAGATAGAACGATCATGGCCAGAACAGACTAAGGTAGAACGGTTATGGCTAGAGCAGACTTGGGTAGAACGTTCATGGCTAAAACAGACATCTAGGACCAGAGCAGACAGGATTTTAGGACTGTTCTAAGTCTGCCCCAATTTAATTCAAGATAACTTTGAGTTGTCTTCGTGACTGCTCTCCAAGTTAATTTGCACGAGAAGTTATGTCTGCACCCCACTGTACCTATTAAAGTGTTCATACTCAGTCTTTCAAAATTATTTTAGAATTATCCCTAAATAATTGAAGGTGTTGTCGTCTTCTTTTGTCCCCACTCGGGGGAGCTTAAGCAATGGAACTGAGTTTTATTATTTTATTAATATTTTGCTTGAATTAAACAGATGGATGTTTAATCCTAATAAGAAGAATACTTACTTGTCTTTATACCTTGAACTTTGCAATACCAGAGCAGAATTGTTACAATTTCTGGTGAAAAGACTTAATAAATTACCAAACAACGGCAGTAGAATACCGAAGGAACAAGGGAAGCGAAGACCACAAAAAATCGAAATCCAAAGACATGGCAAAAACGGCAACAGAGAAAAACAAAGACAAAACAAGGTACAAACAGGTACAAAGCACGGAAATAAAAAGACGACACCAAAAACTAAGGCACTCATAGTGTTAACTCCCATGAAAACCGGGAGTGACATTAGGTGCTCCGGAAGGATAAGCATGTCCTGCTCCGCTAGCGGCACCCGTCAAACTATCAGTGAGTCAATCCAGGGTTGAGTCAAAACCGGTTATGTCAAATCCGTGAAGACGTGAAGTGTAGCTGAAAATGTCCATTTTCATTTGGGACACAGACACGTCATATCTGTCAATGATATCATGGTGACGGTAATAAAATTTCTGAAGGGATGAACAACAAGGACTGAACAAATCCCTGACTAAGCAACTTTTGGGGCAGTGTTTTTGCTCTATTCAAAAAATCATTGTATAAACTACATGCGCGTAAGTAACGAATCAACTGTGAAATGTACACTCCATAGGCTGGAGAGGTAGGTATATTGCTGCTCGGAAAGGGAAAATTCCCAATTGGGAAGTTAAAATCATCACGTTTGTCATATAGCTTACATTTCAAACGTCCATCTTCATCAATGTATATAAACAGATCTAAGTATGAAGCTGAAGTAGGTGTGTCAGTAGTCTCTTTAATTTCAAGCTTATTGGGATAGATCTGGTGTAAATATTCCTTGAATTTTGGATTATTAAGAGAAAGTACATCGTCTATGTAGAGGAAGCTGAAATTAAAGGACTGGGCTGTTTTTTCTGTGTTAGCCCTTGTAAAAACCTGGCCTCATACGAGAAAAGAAAGAAATCAGCTTAAAGCGGCGCGCAGTTAGTTCCCATGGGAATCCCGATTGTCTGTTGAAAAACGCGACCTCCAAATTCGACAAAAATATTATCTATTAAAAATTCCAACATCTTGATTACGTCATTCTCCGTGTACTTCTTGTTTGACTCAGCGTGTTTCTTTACAAAATATGTTTTGTCTTTCCCTACTTCTAAGTAAGTGTGTCTGCGTTCTCCGTTTGTAGTGCAGAAACATTGATGTATCAAATCAGAAATTATTGTTTTCAATTTATTGTGTGGCAGGGTAGTATAAAGAGTAGAAAAATCAAAAGTTTGTATGCTGTGGCAATGGGTAAGACAAACTGACGATAGGTTTCCTGACCTCCAACATTTAGAGAATTTAAAGTGTAGGAGCAGGGTGTAATTATAATTTAGAATGTAACAATAAGGTTGATTAGAAGATCAAGTCCAAACAATTTGCGGATAATAGATATGTGTTACACTGGTGACAAAAGCCGTCATGTTTTTGAAACAAACACTCTCTTACAGATTCAATGGGCTTTCAGACGAGTTACTTCAACAAAAAAGTTAAATTATTATTACAATTACTTTCACGCTTGATAATATACAACATAACAATACTTAGGGAGGTGTCGGTTCCATATCAATGAGACAGAAAATCGTGTACGGGATTTCCGAGTTAAAGCTTTTGCAACGAAGAATCTCTTTTATTTATTAATGAGAGTTATAACAGAATAATCGGGCAGAACTTTCAGAAAAGACCCACTATACAAAAATGTGTAAAGACTTCGAAAACATTTAGGAGGGTATCAAATAATTATTTTCGAAAATTTAAATACATTTCGCAGTAGTCCCATTTTTCATCCCGGTCATACATACATAATAGCTTGTTTGCAATTAGGAATGTATATTGATTGATTGATTGAATATTGTCTAACGTCTACTCAGCAATATTTCAGCTATATCAAGACGAGAACAAGTTTGTTAATAAATAATCACTTTGGGGTATGGAAAGGGCCATGGGACGGGACATTCTGACTGCCACTGGAAAAGTAGGGTGAAAGAGCTTGCTACAAGGGTTCTTTAACGTGCAGGAAGCGTGGCGTTTCTTCCAACACGTGGACCTGAGTTTACATCCCATCCGAAAGATGGGTGGTGTATTTATCAATCCCGCACAACCACGGAATGGGTCCTATTTCTATATCCCGGGACCCCCGGGGTCAGCCACCGTTTAGGAGGGGTCATACCCCGCAAGCCGGATAAACTAGGTCCTATTTCTATATCCCGGGGTTCCCTCGGGGTCCTCTGTTATGAAGACTCATACTCGAAGCTCAGAGGATGCTGCGGGTCTATTCATAAGCCGGGACCGCGCACTGCGGGGAATGTGTATAAGATACAGTTCAAGTTCGTTTTGGAGACTTAAGAATCCTGTATTCCACAAGAAATCTCAGTATAGCAACATTCATGTCTCATACTCCATTCAAGAGATACTGTTTAGCTTTTGTTAAACTTTTTCAGATCTTTCATCAAATCATATGCCTCACTGACCGTGTGACGGGTGCTGTATACAGAACAGGACATGCCTACCCTTCCGGAGCACCTGATGTCACTCTGTTTTTTTTACAATTCACACTGTTAGCGCTTTAGTTTTTTGTGTTGTATATGTAGTGTTCGTCTGTTTTGTGGGCATGTGGTGTCTTTGGTCTTCCGTCTATTGGTGTTCTTGCTTTTGCCTTGTCTCTGGACTTTGATTTATGTAATCTTGTGCTTTGTTCCTTCGGCACTCTACTGCCGTTGTTTAGTTATCTGCACAAATAACAAGGTCAATGTGATCAAAAGACGCCTTGAAAACATACGGCCAATACAGTTTTTTTCATTTGATACTTACTGTTTTGTCCAATCTGTGTAGTACAAATACTGCTGGTATATAGAAATAGCAAAGAAATGTGCATTACTCTCTGTGTAGATTGTTCGTCTGTTGTTTCCGTTTAGATCCATAACTTCAATTTTATCTGTTCCAGCATCAACAAAATACAGGTTGTTTTCTAAGAGAAAAAGAAACAATTAATTCTGAAATAAATGTAAATTTCATGACTTTGAGCTGAACAGGTATACATGCTACATTTTGGGTGTACTAACTTCACTTGTCTTTAAGTTTTAATTATATTTGACACCTGTTTTTAATCTACAAATTTTCCCATATATTTTATCCCTGAGTAGAGTTAGTGAGAACCAACCCGTCAGTCCTAATAATCCAAAGACAATACAAAAATCAGAAACACAAAGAAACAAGACACCCAACAAGTACAGCGCAGAAAATAAAAACGGGGACACACATTCAGACATACAAAACGGACCGAATAAAAATCAAGGGCGAGATCAGGTACAAAGCTAGATTTAGCATATATGATAAGATAATGTTTACTGACATTATCCAAAATCGATTCATATAGTACGCAATTTAATGAAACCAAATCTAGATTTATTTTGTCTTTTACTATATATATATATATATTCTGTGTTATTTTGTTTTGTGTTTTGTTTTGGTAACATTCTCTAGGCAAATTAAACGATTTTGATATAGCCAAAAAAACAACTTTTCGATATCAGATTTGTACAATAAATAAAAATTACTGAAGCTTTTCTGTTTGCATCTTTCATTCATGTATTCAAAGTTTAGATAAAAAAAAAGATATGTCTAAACTGTCATTTCTTTATGCAGGTTTATTTATTTTCCTAGGGCAAGTTACCGGATATTCATAAAGACTATTAACATTCGAACATACAACAGACGAAGAGATCCGAAACATCTTAAGAAAATCAGCGAGCAAATCATGTGAGTTGGATCCTACTCCAACTAATCTCTTAAAAACAAGCACTGATGCTGTGGTTCCAGTTATAACACAGATATTCAACGCATCTTTTGACGAAAGTAAAGTGCCTTTAGGCTTCAAAGAAGCGCTAGTAAGACCTTTATTAAAAAAGCCTGGCTTGGACACAGAATCGTTCAAAAACTATAGACCAGTATCTAATCTACCTTTTCTCTCAAAAATTCTAGAAAAGGTAGTGGCTAAAAGACTGGACAGTCATCTTGACGCTTATGCATTACTTGATCCTCTCCAATCTGCGTATAGAGCTCAACATTCAACGGAAACTGCTTTGACAAGAGTACAGCACGACATTGCTACTGCGCTCGATAATCAGTCGTCAGCCGTTTTAGTTCTTCTGGACCTTTCGGCAGCCTTTGACGTAATAGATCATAGTATTCTTTTGAAGCGTATTTCATTTGCATATGGCCTCAACAGTGCCACTCTTTAATGGATTCGATCATACTTGACAGATAGATACCAGAGTGTTGTAATTGGAAATTCCAACTCTAGAAAATGTCATTTAACTTTCGGGGCTCCGCAGGGATCAGTGCTAGGCCCTAAACTATATTGCCCTTTTTCCAAGCCAATAGGATCAATTTGTCGCCGCCACGGTTTCGACTTTCACTGCTATGCGGACGATACGCAGGTTTATATGGTCATCAAACCTAAAGAGGACTGGTCAGATCACTTCAGAAGGCTCGAAATTTGTCTAGCTAATATAAGTTCTTGGATGTGTCGAAATATGTTAAAGTTGAATGAGTACAAAACTGAATTTATTATCTTCACGCCGAAACATCTTAATTGTCGCATTCCTGATTTGAAATTGAAGGTCGGAAATTCAACTATATGCAGTGTGCCGATTGTTAAAAATCTTGGAGTCTACTTTGACAGTCATCTGACAAACGAAAAACAGGTATCGACTATTGTTCGATCTTGCCATTTTCAATTTTGTAACATTGGACGTATACGGCGCTACATTACAACACCTGCATGCAAGACTCTGGTGAACGCCTTGATAACATCAAAACTTGATTATGGCAACACCTTGCTTTTTGGAATAAACAAAGGCACATTGAACAAATTACAAAAGGTCCAGAATACGGCAGCACGCCTAATTACCGGTGCAAAAGGTAGAGAACAAATTTCTCCGATACTAGCCGAATTGCACTGGTTACCTGTAGAGTTTAGGATACAGTTTAAAATTCTGGTGTATGTATATAATGCCCTTAAAGGAGACGCTCCATCATACATACAGGAACTTGTAAGAGTTAACATTCCTTTGCGAACTCTACGTTCTAGTTCTACACAGCGACTGATCGTTCCTAAAGTGCGCACTAAAACTTATGGCCATAAACAGTTTGATTGGGCAGCTTCCTACTTATGGAACAATCTCCCAGACACTTTAAGACAGTGCAGTTCTTTGGATTCTTTTAAGTCACAGTTGAAAACACATTTTTATCGAATTGCATTTTCTTAGTCATTATTTCTGTCATTTTTTTTATATAGCATTACTGATTTTATCTTTTAGCAACCATGATTAACTTTTAATAACATTTATTTTTTGTCGTGTGTTCTTCAATTTTGTGTATATATATAGTTTTAGTTGTATTTATTTTTCACATAATTTTTGATCATATATATATGTCTGATTCATGATTTTTTTATGGAAATTACCTTTGACAATTTATATTTTTATATATATTATGTTTTATATATTATGTACAGCGCCTTAGAGTATATGGATATATAAGGCGCTATATAAATGTTTTTAACTATATATATTTAATTATAAGACGTAATGCCTTTTATGTGATACACGTACTAACATGACCGTGAAAACAACATACCGCTATAATCAATAGCCATTCCGTTTGGCCATTTTAAGTTTGTAGAAGCAATTGTTGTTCTAGATGATCCATCATACATAGCCTTTTCTATTTTTGGGCTGGATCCCCAATCTGACCAGTATACCACTCTAAAAAGATTTAAAAGCACGATTAAATCCAAGATGATATATTAGTTTCAACATTGGTGACTGTATGCTGGTTAAATGTACTCTAAAGTATTTACCTTATATCTGAAGTATAGAACTATGTATTAGCAACATTACATTGAAACCTCAAAAGTTTAAAAATTAAAAAGCTAAATGGAACCTGGGTATTCAAGCCGAGTTGAAACTTCATATATTATATGACCAAGTTATGTAGACTTTTGAAAGTACCTGTTCAGGGCCTAAATATCTTAAGAATTTTCTTTCCGACCTAATATCCCAAATTCTAAAAATTCAAAAAATTCAAATTTCATGTGTCTTAGTTACTGTCAAATATCTTGACATTTCACTGTGACCTCAAATCTGAACGAATTACAATTTCAATCAAAACAGGCTTTAGAATATATGAAAGCAAAGAAAATAACAAATTATTTTCAATCAGATGAAAACTGTTTGAGCTATCATCTAAACTATTTTTGAAAATCTTGATAATTCTAAATCTGTTTTCAATCCTTGTGACCTTGACCTTTGACATCCTCTCTCCAAATTTCAAGTATTCTTCTCCTTTTCTCAAATTTTAGGTCACTGTGACCTTGATGTATGACCTACTTTCTAAAAAATCAATAACGTTCCTGTCTTTCTGGTATCCAACAATATATTCATATTTGAATTCAACTGGATGTAAACTTTTCGAGTTGTCGAGTTGTCATCCGGAGACCACGCTTTTGTGAAATTTTGATTTTTTGTCACTTTGACCTTCAAAAGTCATAGTAGATAGTCTTAGAACAGAAAAGATTTTGGAGTGGATATCTGTGTATTCAGTGCGAGCGAGAAGATAAGGCATCCTTCAAATAAAATTGCAATTCCTCACCAGTCATAACTAATGACACGAATCATGCATACTGAAATAGGCCGATAACAAAAAAAAAATGGAACTCTTCATTAAACGAAACAAAAAAGGTATACTTAGTCAGATTGTTTTCCGTAGTTACAAATTCCAAAAAGTTGTTTTTAACTAGAAAATTTAATGATATTTTAAATCGTGTATTTCATTAAGGTATAGAAATAATGTAAATGTTCGCCGTTCGATTTTAAAAGTTTGTAATTAGTGCGTAAATTGCGGTTTAAGTGGACTGAAGTGGGTGTCTATCATTTAAGATGAATCAAATATACATCTCCAGCTTTTCTCCAAAAGTGGCATACTGATTCATAAGGAATTGATCAATACGTTTGCAAAATTTCATTTCCGCCCTTCCACGCAATTTTCAAGAATAAAACCCCAAAGTTAGTGGATTCTGCTACAATACTGACTCTATTTTTAGAAATGAAATTTACCTATATATGTCATGATTACAACTTAGAATCAGAGGCCCGTTGCGGTAATCGTAATTTGATTTTTTGTCCATTATTTGTTTTAATGTATTAAATGGAACAGTAAACATTCGAATACCGTTCCAAATAAATATTTAGATACAGAAATCTCGAAACATTCCCATTAATTTCGTATACTTTTACTATAATGGGGTACATTGATCCCTGTGAGTGCCCTGTGAGTGCCTCGGCAGTGTTTATAAATAACATTTTCCGCCAAATAATGAACACAATGGAGGATACAACCCTCTCTTATACCTTGGTAACGGGATATCATTTTGGATCTTGGAAATATACATTTTTGAAATCAATTATTTCATATTTCCCCTTAAAGATTAATCCTTTGGCTATCTTTTAATACAGAAATTATGTCCACCCCGGTAATTTTTGCCATTTCATAATATTTTATTGTCGCCAGGTTAATTTTTGTGTGGTCGCAGTGAAGACATTTGACATCAAGTATAAACAATTTAACGTGCGATAGCAGCCAATTGTTAGCCTTTATTTTGTAGATGTTTTTGTTTTACTATATGCATTGTTTGTTGGTGATTTATATACCCGAACAAGCTTAATATCAAGCCGTTACTATGCACCATCAACAGACGGCGTGTCTCTAAAATATGGCTGATGAAGTATACGCCCACCTCATTAGCATATTTAGAAGGGAGATAATTTTACACAATGACTTTTCGGGCTGAAAAAGAAAACGTACCCATTTCATTTGCTACAAGAATTTTTTGGATGGTGTTGATTAAAATGCGCTACAGAAATATCGATTGATAAGTTCAAAATTCATCTTTATCAAGGAGAAAAGAATTTTGTTCAGATTAAGTTCATTACTTAGTATGTTTCAATTTAGCATTAATAAAATCGAAAAGCACCTTCATTCCTGCAATATAACACATACCTTATCATATCGTGCATTTGTTAAACTGAAAATTTACTTGTATTTTTGTTTTTTTTTCTTGAAGTGGTGGGAACTATTGTTAAAGATTTAGGACGAAAGTATAAACAAATTATAGGACTTACTGATTTCTTGGGTCAAGAACTACATCTCTTGGTTCGTCTAGATTTGAACTAATCACAACTTTGAAGTTTGTACCATCAAGACGCAGGCTTGCAATATGGTTATTGCCAGTATCAGCATAGAACAAAATTCTGTTAAGTGGGTCAACTTCAATTTTCTCAAGGTCTGCATCTATCATAAGAATTACAGCACAATTAACAAACTCTTTCTACTAAACTGAATCCTTGAAGAAATATGTTTTGTGTTTTCTAAGAATTAATAATTACCAAAGTTAACCTTAATTTAGTTTATTCAGATACCTATTTCGACATTTTATATCTCTTCGGTGTTAATAAATTAAAACCGTTTGAGCACCAATAAACGAAAAATGTACAGTTTCCGATAGAAACCTAACATCACCTAAGGATATGTTAGAACTGATCCTTAGTTTTAAATAAAATCTCTTAAATTTTAGCATTGCAAGTTTCCGAATGAAATCGGCAGAAGCATCGACTCAGTAGTAATAAATAACTCAATGAACAAATAAAGGGATATGGATTAAATGTACATGGCACAAACTTCCTATCAATACATGGTAAGATTTAGCAAATGGAACAACGCTTTAATTGTTGTTCTTCATCTTGGAGTCACCATGAGGCCTTAAACAAAGAGCAAACACTCCTATCTCATAGTAAGTTCAAGACGGCCCCTAGCACCGGTTTGAGCGAAATTCACTTGATAAATGTTGATCAACGCCACATCCGTGTATCCATTTTGTCATGGATGCGCCCAGTACTCTTACAAACACTGTCATCCTACAAAGGAACCAATTAAAGATTATTACATGTCATTTTCCATACCGACCCTGGTATTAGCCCGAGACGCCCATATATTTGTCGAGGGCTAATACCGTTGACGGTATGGAAAATGACATGTAATGATCTATTTATCACATACTTTAAAGCTGATGAAGAATACAAAATGCAAATCTAAATCAGATGCAAAACTGAAGCAATAGTTTGAGCATTTAACAAATTAAAATATCATGGATAACAACAACATTTTGAAAGATTAAGAGAAGAGTAACTCTGTTGTAAAACATATATTAAATGCCTCTCTTTTATAATCGTTCCATCAATAATGTGGTACTAGATATGAAACATTTTTAAAAATCCCCATAGGGGAGGGCTGTAGACTTGGAAGATCATTTTACCGTATAGAATGATTTGTGGAAGTCAATTATTCTTCCGGGGCACCTGATGATACCTACAGTTTTGTAGGGATTCGCAATGCCGTTACTTTAGTTTCGTGACCTTCTTGTTTATTGTGACATTTTTCAATTTGTTCAAAATGTCATTTGCTGTGTTTTTCCTTCTCTTTCTCCCTTTTTTGAGTCGGTGTACGTTTTCCGGTGTATTTACATAATGGGTTTACACAGCAACGCGACTATGAAGCTAGACAAACGGTTAGACCATCAATGAAGATTGACATCCACAGAGTTAAAATGATACCGCTTTTACCATTCTAAAAAAATAATCTTCTACATATTGTCTTCAGTGAAATGCAAAAATAGGAAAAGCCCGCGAAATAGCACTAAAAATTAAAAGACGTCACGTAAACGTTTGGAGTGTGAAACGCAAACATAGTACATCAGAATAATAAAATCTTTCATAACAGGAAAAACTTCCGTTTGATTCATCACTAAAAAATCCCTCAGACAGATTTTCTATTTCAATGACAGATTACCGACTGATCTGACTTCCGGTTAATTTTTGACATGCAAAAAAGTACATATTTCTACTAAATATGTGCTAATAAACAATACAATAGACAATACCAACGATACTGTTTCTGCAGATGTCCATTACATATTTTGATATTGTACGTTTCTAAACGAAATTGGTTTTCGGGTTAGCATCAAGGAAATGAAGCAATAATCAGATTATCATATGCAAGTAAAGTAAAACTAGAGTTAATGTGGCCTAATGGGCCACGGATACCCCCAACCCCACTCCTTCCTTAATTTTTTTAAATATCTGGAAAAAAATGAATTTATCGAAAACAAAATATGTGGTTCACATCTACAATATATAATTACGATCCTGCATAAGTTTCATGAAATTCCAATCATTGATTTAAGAGGAGTAGTGGATACCAGGTGGTCACCATATAGTTCGCATTGAGCTAAAATGACAAAGTCCAAAACATGTCAAAAATCTGGCAAAAGGGAAATTATTGGAAAACAAAGTGCATAGTGCACATCTACAATATGTAATTAAGCTCCTGCATAAGTTTCATGAAATTACAATTGGATACCAGGTGGTCATCATATGATTGGCTTTGAGCTAAAATGACAAAGTCCAAAACATGTCAAATATCAGGGGAAAAAGTTATTGGATAACAAAATGCATGGTGCACATCTACAATATGTTTCATAAAATTCTAATCAGGGGTTAAGGAGGAGTAGTGGATTCCAGGTTGTCACCATATGATTTGCATTGAGCCGAAAGAGCTAAAATGACGAAGTCCAAAACATGGAAAAAATCTTGAAAAAAAAAGAATTATTGGAAAAAAATGCATGATACACATCTACAATATATAATTTAGCTCCTGCATAAGTTTCATGAAATTCCAATCAGTGGTTTAGGAGGAGTAGTGGATACCAGGTGGTCACCATATGGTTTGCATTGAGCTAAAATGACAAAGTCCAAAACATGTCCAAAATCTAAAAAAAAAAGGGAATTAGTGGAAAACAAAATGCATGGTGCACATCTATAATATGTAATTTAGCTCCTGCATAAGTTTCATGGAATTCCAATCAGTGGTTTAGGAAGAGCAATGGAAACCAGCTTTTGGGTACAGAAAGACGGAGGGACGGACACCATGAACACTATATACCTCCCGCTAAGCGGTGGTATAATTAAACCAGTCACAATTTGCATGATGGTTGATCTTTTTATATGTTCAAATTCAAATTCATGGTAGTTATTCAGTCACCAAAAAAAAAATGCGTGTAGCGGGAAAATTTACTTACTCGGATCCAGTTGCTGAAGTTCTCTGATGTCCGTTCCACTGAAATGTACACTAACAATCTGGTGCAACCTCGGGTCGACAAAATATAGTCTTCCTTGTGTCGGTTCGTAGTCAAAAGCCGTTGGTGTGTATAATGGATTAATTGGTATTCGGACATAACTTTGTGTATGAAGGTCCATTCTAAATATAGATCCACCTCTATTTATGTCAAGCAGGAAAATAATGTTGTCTTCAGGACTGGCTATAAACAGACATGAACAGCAGAATATTAATATTTTATTACAAAAACATTTACAAGTGTTTATCTTGGAATGTGTATACATATGTTTATGGATTTGAGTGAACAAAGCTTTAGAGCAATACAGATTTAAAAATGGATAAAAGGAAACGCCTGCAATAGCTGAAAACTAAAATTGCTTGCCACAATCTGCTAAGGAACTACAGTGGAAAAACACGAATAACACAAAAGACAATCGTAAACAACGATAGGAGCTCGAGACAGCCGGACTTGGTACCGACACTAGCAAAAGCCAGCAGCATGGAAAAACCGGTTGATGGGTACCCAAACCTCCAATTTTTGTGACCCGTTTCCCTATTGTTGAATTTACATACGAATAAATCCCAATACATGTAGACTACTCACTCCTTGACCACAATCTTGAACGACGAGAAAATTGCAATACGTAATTTTGAAAGGAGGGTCAAGGTGTGTTCGCCGCTACATGGTAATCACTCAAGAGTAAGATCCATCAACAATAACTTGCTAGAAATCTTACACTGTCATTATTGTTTTCATTCCTCCCCCGTGTCAATAAACATTGAAGGATTCCACTGTCTTTATTGACACATCTTGGAAAAACGAATTTTAGGAAAGTATTTTATTTGGTATTTATATAAAATTTTTATGAAAAAGAATTGAAAAAATTGAACAAGAAAGTACCGTATAAGTGGTTATTTTCGCGGGACGCAAATTTCGCGATTTCTTTGAAAATTGATGGACTTTATTTTCGCGGTACTCAAATTTTCGCGATTGCTTACTATTTACTGTATAAAGTCTCATATAAATAATATTTCGTGGTATTTAATTTTCGCGACTTCAAATGGTCGCGAATAAAGCGAAAATCAAGTCCTCGCGAAAATAACCACTTATACGGTACTTTAAAGATTCTATGCATATTTATAAATTGCAATCGACCTACAGTACTAAATAAACATCATAATATATAGCCTCTGTTTATGTAAGGGTATTTGAATTCTATGATGCAAATATTCAACACAAAATTAAAGCTTTTTGACTTAATTCCTGAAGCAAGAAGAAAAAATTCAAATAATATAAAGAATATAAATTGAAATTCAGTTTTCTTAGGTTTCCAACCATTTTCCTCTATACTGCATATTTATGTATGTTTTTATCGCATAATCTTTATACATGTAGGTATATTCTATGAATTAATGTAATTAGAAAAAAAAATTTAGAAAAGGTGCACAAAAAATAAAATTTGCTCGAAAGATATCAGAAACAGTTTTCTCTGGCTCACACACTAAGCTTAATTTCATGACGAAAACTCTACTACAGCAGCCTATGCGAGTACAAATTTTACCCGAGATCTTAAACATTTTACCTGTTTAACTTAATTTTACACCTAGAAAATTCTACTAGAGGGTCTTCTTTAAGAGCACAATTTTTTTTTGTCACATAAATTTTATTGATCAAACATAAGTTTACAAAATATTATGCATTTTACACTTTTACTAACAGCTTGTATATAGTCCAAAAATAAAATTTGTATACAATTTTAGTTTTATAACATAACTGTTTATATTTCTACATATAATAAGCAGCATATAATAATTTTTTAATGCATGTGTCCACCTGTCAGACCAAAGACAAGTTTTTCAACAGATTCCCATTTTCTTTTAATGTTCTGTGTTAAAAATGGATAACAGGAAACACCTACAATGGCTGAAAATTATAATTACATGCAACATTTTGCAAGGGAATTACACTGTCTTGGTGTACAATGATATAATGATTTTAGGTCTATATTTCGATAATATTTTAGATGCTCTCAACACTTGGTCAAATTAATCATTTGCTTTTTAATCCTGCAAAAAAATATATAATATCTTTTAATAATGAGACATGTGTTTAGAATCTCATAGTCTGAATCGATCAGGACTCCAAGAGTGCATGCAACTAGTTTAATATTAAAAGTTATACCAAACTTGGACATCAAGTTATCAGCGAACTGCAGCCAAAGAGAACGAACAAAAGGACATTCAATGAACAAGTAGATTAGGGTTTCCTTAGTCTCAAAACGATAACTACATAATTCAGAGTCAGACAGACCACATTTCATTAATGTGCTGTTAGTGTACACAATTCTAAGATTTATCTTATACTGAAATGATTGTAGTTTTGTATTAAAAATATTTTTGAAGGTACCTGGTAAAAGATGTCCCAATTTCCGTGTTTCTCATTAAGTCCCATATCTAATGCACACTTGTTTTGTGAATGTAAAGGTTTTTCGAGCACTTTTTGTTTGGAAATTATGGAGATGGAGGTCTAACAATGCCCCATGTCTTATTCATGCGCTTAAACTCTCCTGGATAAAGAGGGCCCCGACCCGGATGATATGACTCCATGAAACGTACTATTAACAGATGTGTTTGATGATCTTGGTCAGGAAAATTTCTGGCATTATACTGGTGTTGCCTTAAAAATTCTTGGTGAAAAATTTAATCCATTTTGGAGGAATTTAATCGATATTTGGGCATCTATTAAGAAAGACCGATCCACAGCCCTTGAATACATAATGTCACAGTCTATTTGGCATAATGAGGTGATTAAGGCTGGTGGTCATCCAACCTTTCCCTCTCATTGGGTCAAATCTGGAATATTTTTCTTTAATGATTTAATTAAAGAAGATTGCAGCTTCCTATTTTGAGACGAGTTAAAAAATAAATATGATATTAAAACTACTTTTAGAATACCATGGCTTGCTACTTGCAATTCCATCAGAGTGGAAACTGATCTTGCGTAATAATCATGCAAACAAATTAAATGAAAAAAAATCCAAACATATGTTGCTAATGTGTGCCAGCCAAAAGGTTGTGAACTCCTTTTATAATTTGTTTTAAGAAAAACAGGACAAAATTTACCCGAAGAACATTCTACTCCAGCATCTTCTCTATGGGAGCAATCGTTTACATTCCATCCAGCAAACTGACATTGATCAATATTGTTCTCGAATCCGGAACACGTGACGTTATCCATCCAAATGTGAGCAAAAGACGGAGCAGAGCCAAATCCACCAGTAGGAACTGATACTGATCCTTCCCTAAAATGGTGATTTACAGTTGTAAGCGTTGAAAATGAATATAAAACAAAATACATTAATGTAAAAATACAAACAAAACTAATCGCCAAACTATACAGTGAATAACATGAAAAATGGCCAACATCCAGATGACTGTAAAACAACTTTAAATGTAAATTGGGTGTTTAGACTTTCGTTAATGGGGTAATAACAAAATTAACGAACAGAATTGTCAAGGGCCGAAGTCCGTGAAACAAAAAGAAAATCAAGTAGAAACCAGCGGAAAGATTGTCGACCGCAATGGTCCTGACTTTGTACAGGCATTTAAAAAGAAATGGTTGGTTAAACTAGTTTTATAGCATGCCAAACCTCCTCTTCAGTTGCGGTACTGTTCGGTTGCAACAATATTTAAACAATACTATAACTGTAATACAAAGAACAACATTTTTGATTTTGATTTTTTGTTCATTAAAATGAAGTGACTGTGATGTCTTTGAAATGGGAAAAATATAAAAAAAATGTACAAATCCCATCCTGCAGGGACATTTTGTTTACGGCTTAAATTATTTACCGACTGTATCCCAACATTCCACAAATGACAGCTGCATCCTCTGGTGTCCAAAGGTCATCACAAATAGTTCCCCACACATTGTTGTGGAATACTTCCGCTCTTCCTTCATATGAGTTAGTTCCTCCAACTAATCTTGCATATGTTGTAGAAGTGCTAGAAACAGTTGGTTGTGGTCCACCTTGCGCTGGAAAATATATATGTTTTTTTTATTTCTACGTTCTATCTATAAACAAATCCGATAATTAACCAGTGTCGTTATATCGGAGTAAGCTGTACGTCTGGTGAGGTATTAAAAGGTTCATGTATGAAATCTTTTTTTCTGCTTTTGCTAGCGCCGGAATCAAACCCGGCTATTCCGAGTTCCTATGGTTGTATTTTGTCTTTTATTTGTTGTATTTTAACTTGTGCAGGTCCTTGATACATAGTAGCATATGACTGTGTTTTTAGACATTGTAAGTGTTTCTGTTATCTGTTCTGTGTAATTTACACAAGTAAAATATGTATCCAGATCTTCCATCTGAATGCAATGAAAGCATGAAATGTCTGAAAACCTAATTGTACAATTAATATCGCTGCCATTTGAGAGAACTTTTCATTTGACTTCATGTATTATTATCGTAAAATCATTTTATGTATTACATTGTATATTATACGTTTAGACGCAATCGCTAGTACCCTACTAGCGCTAGTGGTTGATTCTAAATAAAATAAATATAATAATGAGGTTAATTATGATTACAACTTAAACAAAGAAAGAAAACAAATCCAGTTGCATGGCCATTGGAGAAGAGATGGAGTGGATCCATGGCCATTTGAGAAGGGATGGAGTGGATCCATGGCCATTGGAGAAGAGATGGAGTGCATCGATCGGTATGGTTCATACATTTACCACGTAGAATTTGTATCTTCATATTTTAATCCTTTAGTTAATTTATTGTTTTGGTTGAATAGATTGTGCATTGTAAGTTGCGATCGGAATGTTTGATGAATGATACCCGATCTTCGGATTATTTGGTCATGAAATACATCGACAAACAAATACCGAAACAAAAATTAGGAAAAATTGAATTCCAAAATCGAAAATAAAAAAATCAAGACAATTCTTTCCAACACAATTTTAGACAGCATGACAAATACAAAATATAAAAAAGAAGAAGAAAAATGCCACAAAACTAAGCACAAGCAGTGTAAACCCCACAAAACGGGATCCGTAAGGGTAATCTTGAACTGCGCCAGGCATGGCACCCGTCACACAGCTATTATGATGTTGAAAGATCTGTTAAGTGACTGAATGGTAATTGTCATTCCGTAGACAAACCCATGTTATCTATGGTACGTGTTATTGCTCTAATCCTCAAACAGTACCAAACTAAAAGATTGAAACGCTTCTGTGTATATTATCATTAACTATTGGACATAACGGTATCACAAATATTACCTACGAAGAAAAAACTAAAAGATGACAATGAGATAAACAAGACAAGACAATAGACTAAAGCGCTGACAGTGTTAACTCCCACTGCAAATTAGAAGGGTAAGCAAGATCTGCACCACGTAGAACCCTTGTGAAAGGTATACTTACTGTCTTTGTGGCAGAGTTTGTTATTGCAGTTATTACTGGAACAACATCTGTTACATTCTGCAGTGGTTTGTCTCTTTCTGTTTGAATCTATTGATCTTGCATTCTCGTGTCTTTTACCAATAATTATACCACTTGAGAGAGCTCCACATTGCTGTAATTAAAATGTCAAGCTAGTGTCACAATTTTAATGTTATTTCCCCTTCTGGTAAATCAATATATCGAAGTGTCTTTGAGGTTAATTTTTGCATATGGCATTTTCGACAGTTTATGTCTTTACAGTGCAGATTTTGAAATCTATAACCGAAGTATTTGTAAAAGCTGATGTATCATTTGTGAATAATTTAAATGCAATGGTATACGGTTTCTATGAGCGCTTTACTTAAACATAGAGTGCAATCAATTTATGTATAGAGTGGGGCACTCATTTTCGCTGCAAAAATAGCACTTTTCTTCTCAACACAACTGAATATTAATGTCACTCTTAATTTTATATTAGTTTTAGTAATTAAACTATCCAAAAAAACATTAATATCAGATATTGTCACCAAAAATCCAAAATTGTGTTCAAGAATTAAAGGTAAACATGCTACGAAAAGCACGTATTTTCGCTTTAATTAAACTGCTTATTTTTCGCTACTAAGACCTTAAAGTAAGTTATGGTTCCGAAAAGTGACGTTGAAATAGTTTCAGGAAACATTTTGAAGATGAAAAAGTTATATCTCATATCTTATTTTTCAATTTGGATGCAGATGCGCAAAAACAACATTTTATCTTATACTTCGGATAACGACATTTTATTACTTTATAACGATTCAATGTAATATTTTATCGTCAAAGGATTAAAAATTCCTGAAGACTAAAACTTGAATAAATTGTTAAATGCCATCAGGGGAAATAACCACAAGAGATTTTAGAAAAAGGTCAAAGGTCAAGTTCAAAGTGACAAAAAAATTGAAATTGAAGAAAATTTTGGGCTTCGGACAATAACTCCAATAGACTTACATTTAGTTCAGATGAAACTTGGATGTGTTATTGGTTATTGAAAGGGAAAAATATACTGAAGGGTAAGAAGCAGTTCAAAGGTCGAGGTCAAAGTAAACGACGATAGTTTGAAAGTTTGAGAAACAAAACGGTTTCAGGACGATCATAACTCCAAGAGTTTACATCCAATTCATATGAATGAATTATTAGCTGATTTTTGCTTTTCTAATTAGATCCTATTGATTTTGACTTTTCTATTTAGATCCTTTAGGTCATTTGTTCCCTATCAGATTTTACACGTTTTTCGGTTAATGGACTTACCTGATTATTGTGCCCACATCTCATAATTTTATTATGCCAAGTTTT
>MJUU01003181.1:9594-23436 GCA_002080025.1 Modiolus philippinarum | reverse complement strand
ATAAAATCCGCTTAAACCGATGGTAGGGGACGTCTTGAACTTACTATGAGGTATGAGCATAGCTCATTGTTGAAGCCTCATTGTGACTTCAAGATGAAGAACAACAAGAAAAACGTTGATCCATTATTTTTCCCACGTATTTGTGGAGATTTTGTCTCATTTGCTTTTACTCCATATCCGTTTATTGCTTATTTTAGACAGGAGTTTGTCTCTCCTGCAGTGTGGAGTCCTTTAAAAGATTCCCCATGCGAAAGATGTATGCTCTATTTACATTTCAGTTATGGTGTACCGAAATAGATTATACAAGGAGCTCTTGGGAGTCTGTATTGCTCATGTTGACCTTGATGGCTGACATACAGATATAAATGGCATTTCCAATAGGGTCCAGTGTTGAACTATGTATTCTGTCTGGACAACTTGAGACAAGTTAAGTTCAATTAGCCGAGTTGTTTCAGAAGAAAAAAATCTTTGAGTGAAAAGGTTCCGACATACAGACGAAGCAAAGTGATGACAAAGCTTTATACAGGTGAGCCAAAAACTAAAAACATGGTTGCTGAATGAAGAAATTAGGTCCATTGTCAAGACTGAAAATAGATAGGAAATTTCAGAAAAATGGTTTTTAGATGATAACTAAAAACGGTTAACATCCGATTGAAATGAAACTTGTTGACAGTAACTGAATTCCATGAACTGGAAAAGAGATAAGGTTACAGGGCCAAGGTAGTGGTGACGACAGAATATTTTGTTTCTGAACAATCATTCTCAAAATCCACATTTGATTCAGCGAAACTTGGTCACATGTAATATGATACATTTGCAAACGAATACCGTGGCAAATAGGAAGAAAAGTTTCAATTAAAAAAATGAAAACATTCATATCAAACACAAATTTGAAAGACATAAAAAAGACAGACAAAAATAAGCAAGAACACCACAAAACCGTAGTCACAATAGTCTTTTTAGATTACAATAGATCCTATTGGAGAATACACTCCCTTTAACAACTGGGCCAACTGGAACCAAATTTTTCCAAATAGCCTTAGTTAGTCCCCTTAGAACACACTTGAAATGAAGCCCTTTATTATTTAGACCGGTTACTTGGACTCTAAGAGCAACTACTACGGAAAAAATTTATGCGAGTATCGACAAAATTGGAAATTTTCAATGATTTTTATTTGCTTTATTCACATTTTGACAACTTGCTTTTTAACATTTAAATAAGTAGATACAAAGTATATGGAATCTGTGAGAAATTAATGGTCAATGACAATTTAAAAATGGATTGCTAAAGAAACGATGTAAAGAGTAAGATAAAATCGGATAAGAAAAATGTCCCCGGTATTTAAACATGACTTACCAATACTTTCTTACATCCCAAGTTAAACGTTCCACCAGAGTTTGCTGACGCCACGCAGTACTAAAATAAAATAACAAATATTTGTTCTTTTAAACACAGAATATAATTTGACTTTTTTTACAGGATTTGAAAGACAACTGTCTGTAAAAGATTATCAGCAATGTTCTGGGACTGTTCTACAACATTCTTACATCGGAACAGCCGAAGGAATATTTTTGATATCAAAGACCCAAAAACGACAAGGGGGTGTGGAAAAGGCAATCAATTATGGATAGGAAAGAACTTAAGAGAATGAAAGAAAAAAGTCCTATCAATAAAATCCCATAAAACATAAAGTAGTATCAACAGGGTAGGTACTGTATGGTAATTTAGCATGATCTACGTTATGTATGATATCTTGTACAGTATTTCAGTTTCCAGAGCAGTATACATAGCATTTAACTTTATAGCGAAAATGGAAAATACACTTGGTCTGACGTTCCTTGTTAAGCAATTGATGATTTTTAAAATATACTGCTTCTTTTCATTCGGTTAAAATAATTTTTTCTGATTTTGACAGCAGTATCTCTATTCCGCCAGACACTTTTTCTTTTCAATGGGAATATAGAACATATCCGAACATTGTTTTATCATTTTATTACCATATTTTCAATTGAAAGCGCCTGTCATGGGTATGGTACTATTTCCTGTAGGTTGGGAAGGCCAACCATTCTGTAATTTGCGTATTATTTGTAATCACACGGATTCTTGCCCTTGGAAGACAGATTCCTTTCGTAGAATTTTTTATAAGACTCAAACTACAATGCGACATAGTAGGGTCATAGTTCTATGTACCAGTGTGACACATCCGGTGTTTCCGTGCTCTACCGACCTTTAGATTTTAATGTAAAAATTGATATCAGGACACGCCAACGATGGCTGAAAATTATAATTACATCCTACAATCTACCAGGGAACACGATTAAGACAAAAGTCAAAGGTGGACATCGATGGGAACTCGGGACAGCCGGACTTGGTACCGACATTAGCAAAAGCCAGTGTAGGGTTGGTCCGGTTTATGGGTACACAAACCTCCCCTTTATCTGTCCCGTTTCCCTATAGTAAAATAAACATAAGAATAAAACCCAATTGAAGCCCAGTTTTGGCAAACACAAAACCTTGTGACAACAAGCTTGCAACTTTACTTTTAAATATTTAAACAAAGAAAAAACAATTGGCGAAAATATATGTAATTTACTTCAAAAGGCTTCTTTAACCATACTGGTGTTTCGAATCCCCTTTCTCAAGTATATTGCAATTTCGATACAAATTTGAGTCATTATTTCTGATCAACAAAAAGTAGATTTCTTTTATCATATGGTTCTTTTTGTACAATCTTTATTTTTAGAATTCCTGTGCTGTTTTTTTAGGTCATTCATGGACACACCAGCCAATAAAGTTAATGAAAAACTGGTCCAAGCTATGTTCAGGACCCATATCACATAGCAGAGACAAATTTTCTAAAGCTTAATTGAATTTTTCAAAAGTGTTATACTCAAGCATTCAAAGCGAATATTGCATACAAGTTGTCTGCTTTAAATTTTTTTTATCTGATGGATGAGTCTAAGGTGCGCGTTCACATCGCCCTGCTTCGTACTTAATTATATTATCTCTACTCACTTCATCAATGGCACATTTTTTTGTCGTTGTACACTGCATAGGATCAGCTATATTTTGACAGTTGTAACATGTTGGACCACTAACTGTAACAATGACAAAAACAATATTTTTTTCTCATATTCAGCAATTTATTGGTATTTACCTTGTTGAATTATCATTCCAGTTTTATATTCAGTCTTTACTTTACTTATACTATTCAATTGCAAAAAATACTATGAACAGCAGTTATATGGATACATATATATAACCAGGAGAAATAATAACTACATGTTCTATATCAAAGAACATTAAATAATACCCACAACAGTGAAATATATTGGCGGATTGTGTTACCAACACGGACAGGTTAACAAACCAGAGCTTAACTGACTTTCACGCAGATTGCTAGATAAGGATTGAATTTTTAAAAAATCGTGTCTCATTCCATAGCAAAATCCGATATTGCACGTGTTGATTTGTACTTGGGATTTAATTGCATGTTGAAGAAATCACAAATCACTTCAAACAATTTTATATGCTTAAAGGTATTAAATGTATTTGTACCTAAATCAATTTGCATATAAAACTCTCATGCTTATACATGTATTTGTCTTAAATACACGTGATTGTATCATTAGTTCAAGATACCTTAGAAGAGTAAGAACATCGCTGCAGTACAAATCAATTGATCTTGTTAAGTTATTAAGTTCAATAAATCATATCCGGAATCCGAATCGGTTTTGATAGGCTCCAGCTACACAGCTTATGGACACGTCCTAAGGTGGTGGATAGGGGAATTCCCTGTCTATTAGGGGTAATCAGGTCATAATACGGAGAAGGTGATCACGAACCATTGTAGCCAAACTCTGTGGAAAAACGTCACTCTCCATGTAAGTTTCCTTTTTCTATATTTTTTAAGCAGTGCAGGCTAACTGAGAGTCGTTGGAAGCTTAATTTCCTGTCCATACCCATTTCTCCACTTTAGTTGTCCAATATTCCTTTATTTCTTTCTTCTTTTACTTATAATTTATTGACTGAGATTAACCTGTTTCGTCCTGATATATCTGAAATATTGCTCTGTTGACATTTAACTCTAACAGGAATAAATCATAACACGGTTATATTCCACGACGCATCAATTGATAGCAATATAAAGGCATTTTTTGAAAAATACAGATATGTCCATATGTAATACATTTGTGATAAATGTATTGTATAAAAGCAGTGTCACGGTTTATAAAATTTCATGTTCATTTTGTTTGCTTAAAATGGTTAGAATATTGGCGATGACAAAGTCGAAGTATAATAAAATCCACATTCTTTGTGAATTTATCCCTAAAAATAATAAAACAACTTGACTTAAGAGGTTAAAACTGTGACTGTAAATGAAACAAAAGCTAGTTTCTTCAATAAAAAAGAGAAATTAAACTAACATTGAATGTTAGGCTGGATGGTAAAAAAATAGTAGTGAACGGTTACACTATGATATATTTTATATCAAATTAATTCATTATAAGTCACATTATGGATCACAATTTCATTTTCCATCAGAGTTCATACAATATTCACATGTCACCACTGTACAATATCTCGTGTATCAATAACTACCTCGCAGCGTCTCAACATCAATGACGTCAGATTCATGATTACTACCTGTGGAAAGATGGCCCAATACTCTTGTAATACAACTCCAAGCTGTTGTAACGATTTCTGTGTTGATTGCCGTTGTCGAACATATTTATCCAATTCGTTCAAGTTGCTCTATTGGGTTCGAATTCGGAGATTTCGGTAGCCTGTGATGTACTAGAATACTCGTGTCCTGTAGGTAAGCGGAAATTGTTCGTGCTGTATGTGGCTTAGTTTATTTATCAGTTGTCGAAATGCGCACATGCAGAAAATAAATTAACAGATTTTGCTTTTGAATGTTACATACTAATTATGAAAAAAATCGAAAACATTTATTATCCGTATATTTTTTTGTGAAGCGTATAACATCTTATGGGTTTGAATGAGTAAAAATAAAATGAATTGAAAAGATTGGAAAACTCACCTCAGGATAAATTGCACCTAGTTATGGTAAAGGTAAAATGAGTTAACATATTTGATTAACCTAATGAAAAGATATTTACTTACAACCTTGACGTCGTTGTCTTTCTGTAACTTTTTCCTTAGTGTAATTTTCCTTTTCCTCGAGCACGGCAAAAACACATGTCAAACCTGGTGAAAGTAAATGAAAATTGCTTACTAAGAAAAGCATACATGGTGCCTAAAATAAGTAGTACCAGATTTAGTTAAAATGTGTCATTTGTGGATCGTCACCAAACATGAACTTGTATTTAAGAGATAAAAAAAAAGACAATTCCAGGAAATCTTGAGTTGAAATTCCATTTTATATCGGATTAAATCCAGTACAAAACTGAATTTTAATTTCTCCGTGTAGAAATTAGATTTCAAATTTCTTCGAGTAGAGATTAGAATTCTGTTAAATACTAGAATAACATTTAATGGTTTCAGAAAAAGTACATTTCTTCCGACCTTTGCTCAAATCGGTATAACTTATCGATTTGCAAAATAGCAAGTTTGTATGGTTCAACACCAACTTTCACAAATTTAACCTCAGTCATAAGTAGATTTCTCGAGAATCGTTAGTCAATAAATAGTTGTTTGGTTTTCACCTTTTTGTCTGACTATTCAAGGAGACGCGTATGATGTATGACAGTGACTGTAATATTCACCGAGTTAGAAACGATTTAAGAACAAAAGAAGAGTGTATTAATTTTGGGGGCATGTCATGTTGAAGTTAGGGATATTTTTTAAACGTTTACCGATAAAAGACTTAACACATAGATTAATGACTGCAAAACTAGGACGAGGTCATCACGATACGAGAAAGAAAGATGCCGACGCTTTTCTTTTTCTTCTTTTGCGAATGGGATGAATTTCAATGGAAGTCAACACCCAGTCAAAGTATATCTACGTTAGATGTTTGTTGTGTGACTTAGTGAATTATTACATAATATTGATAACTTTTGTACTTGACAGCCACACCTATTGTCGTACTTGTATATAAGGAAATTTTACATACCATTGAGAATTTACCATATGTTAATGAACTGAATATATAAAATGCGAAGTCTCATAAGAATACTTTCTCAATATATTTTATTTTGTAAATAATTTGCAGAAACTTCCCTCCCCTAAATTAAAATTGAATTATACCTACAATGACAATTTTAACTTCACACAGTGATTAGATTAAAGAACTAACTTTTTATTCTTTCAAAGTAGTAAGTATTAGTTCAGCCTTTTCATATCAATTTCAAGTCTTTTGTAACACTTCTTAGCATTTATACTTTTGTCTTTTTATAGTCTTTCATATTATTCCTTTATTTAATAAACGTCACAAATATTCACCAAGCCCAAGTAACACTCTCACGTTTCAACCGTAAGGTTTTATTACGTTTATACGTAGCAAAAGGAAGCGGTGTGTACTTAAAACCGCTGTATATGTAGCGATATATAGTCTCGTATTTCATTGGTCGCATTTGTATAGGTTTGTACGAACTAAAACGCATGGAATCGTAGAGAGAACGTACTGATTCGTAGTAAAAAGTTGTTGATGCACGGAGAAACGTAATACAGAGGCGCAACAACAGTAGAATATCGAAGGAACAAAGAAAGTGATGATCACTAAAATCAAAGTACAAAGACACGACCAAAAGAGACCAGAGAAAAACAAAGACTAAACAAGGACGTGAGACTGCCACAAGGCACGGAAATGAAATGACGAAATTAAGAACTTAAGCACTCATAGTGTGAACTTCCATGAAAACCGGGGGGTGATATCATGTGCTCCGGAAAATTAAGTATGGGCTACTCCGCTAAGCGGCATCCGTCACACTATCGGTGAGGCAATCCAGGGCTGAGTCAAAACCAGTTATGTCAAATCCGCGAAGACATGAAATCTAGCTAAAAACTCCGTTTTCATTTTGGAAACAGACATGTCATATCTGTCAATGATGTCATGATGACGGCCATAGAATATTTGAAGAAATGAAAGTAACAAAGGGTGAACAAATCCCTGACTTAGCAGCTTTTAGACAGTGTTTTTGCTCTATTAAGAATAACTGTATAATCTACATGCTCAACAGCTACGAATCAAAGGTGAAATGTACATTCCAAAGGCGAGGTAGGTATATTGCTGCTCAGAAAGGGAAAGTTCACAATTTGGAAGTTAAAATCATCACGTTTGTCATGAAGCTTAGACTTCAAATGTCCATCTTCGTCAATTTAAGTACGAAGCTGAAGTAGGTGTATCAGTAGTCTCTTTAATTCCAAGCTCATTTGTATAGATCTTGTGTAAACATTCCTCGAATTTTGGATTATTAAGAGAAAGTACATCGTCTATGAGCAGGAAGCTGAAATTAAAGGACTAGGCTGAGTGTTTTTTTCTGTGTAAGCCCTTGTTACGAATGAGTTTTTTTTTCTAATACTAGTAGATCATAGTAAGTTCAAGGCGGCTTATAGAACTGGTTTGTCTTTCGCATCTAACTAACGATGAAATACCTTTGAGGCTGTCAACATTTGGTTACCAACATGTATTTTCTGCTAAGCTAGTGTTCTGTTTTCAAATATATTTAGGTGGGAGTAATGAGTTCGCTGGTGATCATTATACCAGAAAATAATTATATGGCAAAGGATTTAATGTGATATCGCACAAGATATAATGAATCTGAATACTACAGAGTGGACTATATTAGACTATCCTAAATTAATTCTACGCTTAACGTCAGCCTCCTCTGGATCCAGAGACAAAACATACGACGGAGGCAGGAATATAAAAAGAAACCGAAACTTCAAACAAGTTTAAACTTTTTTAAGTGTCATATTATAAATTTGTGAAATGAAACAATAAATGATATTGAGAAAATGTACAAAACAACGGCATTAGAATACCGAATGAACAAAGGAGTGAAAGTCACAAAAGTCGAAGCCCAAAGACAGGGAAAAACGAGAACACAGAAAACAACGACGCTAGAAACAAAAACAACGACAAAGGACAAAATCACTATAAATGCATGGTAAGATTGAGTAAATGGAACACTGCTTTCATTGTTGTTCTTCATCAATGTTTGAAGTCACCATGAGACCTTCTAGAAAGAATTGAAACAGACCATGCTAGTTAGCCTACTACACATGGAATGGGATATAAAAAACAACTGTATGCCTGATCGTTAAGACGATGCTAGATAGGCATTTAATTCGGAGTTAAACCTGGACACGCAACTGCATTTGTTGTTGTTTTTTTTCATTTGCATTAATTTTGATAAACCCCCGAAAGAAGTTATCATTAAATGTATAATTAATTTAGGACGGCCTTATCTAAAATTGGCCACTATACTTTCTACAATAAAAGCGTTGTTCCAATGCTTGGTTTAGAAACTTTATCATAAGTTTATTTTTCTGTTAATTTCGTCATGTTAATATGATTTGCATTATATAATTTGCTCTTTTTTCTCATACAATACAAAAAATACTCATGTCCTTTGAATTCCAATTAAACCTATCTTTGACAATAAAAAATGAAATAAAAATTCAAATTTCAATAGAATTTAAGGTTATGAATATTTAGATAAAGATGATTTTTTGTAGTTTTCCATTTGTTTATAGTTTTGATGTGTCTGATCAAAAAACTTTTAAAATATTACTCACCAAAACACAGAAGAATTGCTGTTAAAAACTTCATGATGGGTTTCTACATATGCTGGCCAAATCTGCTTGATTACGAAAGTTTTGGTTATGAATAGATAAGGCAAATGTTCCGGGTTCAATGTCGACGAATCTTATCGAGATAAAATGTAGTTCGGAAAATATGACAACGGTATTTTGTCCTTATCAGAGCAGATCAATTTCAACGTAATGAAAATTGCCATTGATCTTGCTTCATGTTATATTTGCGTGTTCATTTGTAATTCTTTCCGAACAATTTCTTCTAAACACTGTTTTAGCATGTCTCGATAAAACTACTATATTATAGTTCATTTTAACAATCTTATTTTGTAAAAAACATGAATGTTTTCCTCTGTTACAAAAATACACTTCATCCTTGATAATCACTACTTTTAATTGTCCACGACCCTTCAATAGCCATTGCGATTGAGTTGCTAACGGACACTACCGCTATGGAAGCTTGATGTTTGGCATGCCATAAAAGCGGTTTAACCCACAATTTCTATTGAAATGCCTGTACCAAGTCAGGACGATTGCGGTCGGGCTTGTCTTTTTGGTTATTTGTGCCATATCAGATTTTACAAACTTTTGGTTTGTGGTCTTTCAAACATTTTGATCTGATCTGAAGAAAGATAAGCTGTCGAAATTGCTATATTCAAAGTAACTTCGGTATTTTGTTTATGAAAAAAGATCTATAGAAGAAACGAGGAAAGGACACAACTACATTGTACAACACTTTAAGTTGTTCTTATCTTAAAATTACCCCTAGGCCTTCATTAATGAGCTTTTCAAATACCTCATAGTAAATTGAAGACGGTCCTTAGCTTGGGTTTGAGCGGAATTCCTTGATAGATGTCGAACAGCGCTACATCAATATCTGTACTGGTCATTAATGCAAGCTATTCAACATAAATCAAACTGGCAATGTGTTTTCAAACTGGCAATGTATTTTTTCGATCACTGCCATCTAGATGCACGACAAAAACATTTGTGTCTCAAGCTAGTGGACAGAAACAAAATATAGACACACAAAGGGCACTCATCAAGTCGATTGTAAGAAAACTTGGTATTACGAAATAGTGCACTCTGTTCCCATATTTGATATCTTTACCTATATTGGTCCTCAATTTTGTTCTCAAGACGATTGATTGATTGATTGAATATTGTTTAACGTCTACTGAGCAATATTTCAGCTGTATCAAGACAAGAACAAGTTTGTTAATAAATAATCACTTTGGGGTATGGAAAGGGTCATGGGACGGGATATTCTGACTGCCACTGGAAAAGTAAGGTGAAATCGAAAGGGTCGGGGAATTTAGCCGGACCACTCAAAAAAGAGCTTGCTACAAGGGTTCTTGAACGGGCAGGAAGCGTGGCATTTCATCCAACACGTGGACCTGAGTTTTACCCCCATCCGAATGATGGGTGTCTTGTATTTATACATCTCGCACAACCACAGGTTGGGTCCTATTTCTATATCCCGGGGTTCCCTCGGGGTCAACCCCATTTAGAAGGGGTCATACCCTGCAAGCCGGAGATACTAGGTCCTATTTATATACCCCGGGGTTCCCGGGGGGGAGGTTCTCAAGACGAAAAACACGTACATATATATCTTTATTACATAAGACACATAGCTAGAAATTAATGCACATAGTTAACAGAAGAAAAGTATATTATTACATAACAAAATGCATTGATAAGAGATCATTTCTTAGCTTCAAATCTCTGTAAATGATTTTCCATATTTACTAAATCGTATACATTGCTTGTATTCATCAGTTAAACAGTAAAGGATTTTTCCAGGAATACTATTTATGCTATAATTTCGATCATCTGAGGTAGATGGGTACTCCAAATATTTTTCCATGGACTCTTAAAATTTTTTCAGGAAAGTTTCCTCGTTGTATTAGCATTGAAGTAAAAAAGGGGGGTCACCGTGCTCGTTTTTGAAATAACTGATATCAAAATAATCAAATATTTCTAATGAATATATATAGGGAAAAACAGGTATATTGTTGTTTTCTTTAAAACTATTCCATGGATTTCTTTCTACTTTACTCATGTGTTAGCCCTTTGAACATACTTTCAAAAAATATAAAGAAAAATTGGGGTCACCGACTTTGTTTTCCAAATAAATTCTAAAATGTAAAATTTCATAGTGATATCTTTGTTAGATATTTTAATTATCTCCCCTTTTAAAATATCATCTTCGAATTTATTTAATTGTCAAGTTACCATACCCCCTCCAATTAGATAAAATATGATCAACATTTTACCCCTAGATAAATCCTGATGATTTCAACAGAAATTGACGAAGCGGGCTGATATGACGTCGTTATCAACTGCTTCTGGTAATTATCGCATGCCTTTCCGTCACTACTCGGAAGCTTTATAACACGAAAGTTCGTGTATTACCGTAAAATCGATAAAAATTGAACACGATATCGTCATATCAAATAAAGTATAATAACACAATTTCATAAGTATAAATATATATAAAAAGGCATCTTTTAGAACAATTTCGATATAAGAAAAATATTTTCTGGAGTGAATATTACCCGGGACGATATGGAAAATGACATTCAATAATCCGGCTATATATCACGTTTTAAACAAGCAATCTTACCTTTTTACAACAAAGAGAAACAACATTCCAAAGTCCAAACGAATTAGAAAAGGAAAATCGGAGCGTGGAGCTTTTTCGTTCCATTTTTCACGTTTGACACTGTCTTTAAACCAATAAAAGAAATGATCAATTCCATGTTTTTTTCAATTTATTCGATATATAGTGATTATGGTGCCCTTGCTTTTGTCGACAGTTCGTCCGTCCGTTCGTTCGAACGTCCCTCCGCAACTCTGGATTTTTTATTAATGGAATCAAATTGGGGAGCGGGGTATATATTTTAGTGAACTTTGCTCACATTTTTCTATTTATTATATTATTATAATTTCATGATTTCATTTTGTATTGCACATTTTTGCTATTCATAGGTGAGAGAGGAGATATTTTTGTAATTTTTTAAGTTTGAAAGGGAAAGATTAATGAAACATTATCATAAAAACAATAAATTTTCACACAAGCACACTTAAATTTATGCAATTACTAAGATTTGCTATATATTGTAGGATATATATAATATCATATGCCGAACCCGCTAAATGTTTGGCATAGCGAAAGCTAATGAACCAAATTTAAAGTTTTCTTTTGGTGAAAGACGCGAAGGACTGCTTTCGCTAGGCCTTTTGTAGGCATAACGCCTCATTGTAAATAAATGTCAGGGATAACTACTCATTTTTGCTCTTCATCTTTGTTATTGTTGATGATATAAAGGTAAAACGCCATATTTGCATGTTATCGTGTCTTTATTTCAAGTTAGAGTTGTACAAGTCGCGATAACAAAATACCAAAGTTATTGTACATGAAGTTTCTGCATATAAGCCTTTTGACAACTTATGTCTCTTCAGCGCAGATCAAACCAAATGATGTTGAAACTCATGAACCGAAATATGTGTAAATGCAGATAGAGAATAAATAACCACAAAACACAAAATTCTCAAAACAAATTACCAGAAGGCTCAAGTGGGGTTTGAATACAAGTGAAAATTATTAAGAATAATTTGAAAACAACGCAAAATAATAAAATTTAACGACAGTAGTTTAATTTCCATCAATGTGAAGAAATTTCGAAACGAAACCATACGGGACTCTCGAGATAGGAACTCTCGTGTAATTGAAGGCGGAAATGATCGCCTCGGATACCAGTGAGAAGGAATACTGGATTTCTAAATATATTGAAATAACTATATACCACATAAAAACAAACTATTTATGAAATTGAAGTGCAATTATAATTTTACCTTTATGACAATTCTTTAACTTAATTTTAATTGACGAAAATAAATCAAACTGAAGCGCCACAAATCGATTAAATATAAATCACCCTTAGCTCAACAGTGTTCATTAATGAGTGATTCCCTCTCAATGTATTGATGTATTGATTTTTTACATATAAAAATAGATCTGTTTCCGGAGTGAACACGATTCAAAAGTCCCGTATAACATGACCGTGTTGTGCCATGAAATAACGGTTCTGTCAATGTTAAGTTCATTTTTAAGATTTTTGTGTGCGAGCAATACTTTTTGGTAATGTTTAAAATTCGAAATCTTTTTTTTTTTTTTGGTCATTTCTCAGGTACGCCAGAATGAGTGTCTGTTTTTAAATAGGTATAGCTTTGTTAGGTTGGTTGACTGTCAAATTGTCCACTCATGTACAAGATAAATTTTTATATGAATTTATACAGGACTTCGCTTTCAAACAAGAAATTAAAGTACTTATTTTGAAAATTTCGTTTCGGCGTTCATAAGAGTTGGAACTTTAAAAAGTTATCTTTATATTGATGCTTTTTAAAATTAAATCGGTTTACTAAAAGACCGGTCACTTTTACTTCGAAAATTACTACTAAAGTTGGCCACTTTCTACGTATAGTCCAGCTTAATTTCAAGTCAGTGCATCATTTCAATCTTAAATTAAAAATACTTCTAGTTATAACTCAAATTGGGCGTTCATACCACTGGAAACTAGAAATAATGCCGTTTACTATGATATTTTTTATTTCAAAATAAAATTAAGTTATCACCGGTCACTTTTAGGTTCAAAATGATGAAATTTTCAATAAAATGCAAGAAAACCATAATACCCACGCTGTGTGTAAATTATATCAATATCGGGTGTTAATTGTGTCATTAATATGATAACTTTAAACACATGTATTTGGATGTTAGGAATAACTTTAAATTGGACTTTTTATGGCCAATGATGCAGGCGGGTTTTATTTCGTGCATTTTATAAAACATTGTTAAAACAAATATATAGTGAAAACTTGTTACATTTTTTGTAGACTACTCTAGCCGCAAGAGCCTTCTATATTTTCATTAGGGGACGAACATTTAATTTGTGTGTGTGTGTTTGGGGGGGTCTTGGGCGATTTTGTAAATAAAATAATTTAATTTGGATGTCAGTAAAAATATATATTCTAATAGTACTTGTTACGAAGTTATTAAAGTAAATAATTTTTTTTCCAAATAATTAAACTGTCGAGGCAAAATCGCTTAAGCC
>MJUU01003174.1:40803-78188 GCA_002080025.1 Modiolus philippinarum | reverse complement strand
ATCCTTGTCGAAAATATGATGTAAACAAGAGTTTTGAACTTTTTCAACCACATTTAATCACCTATCTCTTACCATTTTTGGTGATTTTACTGAAAAAATCCCCAAAATTGGCTACAACCTTGACTTCTGACCTTGATGACTTCTGACCTTGTGCTCAAAATGAAGCTCTCTTCTTACTGATTAATTTGATATGTTACTTGACTATACTATCTGTAACAGTTTAGAATTTATATGTGAAAACCCATTTTCCGAAACGCGTCAAGAGCAATAACTCTCTGGGGAGTCATCGGAGAGCTTCGGTCCAAATGAAACAAATATAGCCCTTGACATGCTGAACAGTTTTGCTTTATACTTTTTCAGCTATCTTTTATGGTTTCTGAGTTTATCCCCTAACAAGGTCAGAGGTCAAGGTCAAAGGTCACCGATGACCTTCAACCTGGTACTACTCAAATTGAAGGTCTTTTCTTACTGATCACTTCAAACATATATGTTTACTATATTATCTGTAAGCGTTTAAAAGTTATTCGCGAAAAACCGTTTTACCAAAACGCGTCAAGGGCTATAACTCAAAAACGGTTCATCGTACAGTTTTCGTTCTATTGAATTAAATGTAGATCTCAATGAGACGAGTATTTTTGCGATATAATGTTTTCAGGATTTTTTTATCGTTTCAAAGATATCGCGATAACAAAATTTCAAATGGCGGCCATTTTGAAAATGGCGTACGAAAAAAAAATTTGACCTCGGATTTGTAATCAGGACCATGAAAGCTACTTATTAACCAAATTTCATCCAATTCCGATAACTTTGAGAAATTTGCATATTTAGGGGTCAAAAACGCGTAACCGGGGTCGCGACCCCAAATTCTTGTTTTTGCATGATAAATCATCCTGAGGATGAATGCAACATTTTCCCCATCTCAAATTTTTTTATATTGGTTACGGTTTATGAGGTTATCCCCTAACAAGGTAAACCATGTTCGGGGAGATAACTCCGTTATTAAAAATAGTTTAATATGCTTTCGTCGGTAATGAGGTCCCGGAGCAATGTCGACTTATCACACTAAGTATCGAATAGATAAGTCGCGTAGTTTTGAGGCTTTGTGCGACGGTAGAAAAAAAAGAATAATAATCGGAAGAATTACAGTAAGTTCTTTCACATGTGGTGAAAGACCTTAATGAAAAGGTCAATTGTTCAGAGAACAATTGCAAGGTCTTTCACCAGTGTCCACCATAATTACATGTTTGAGTTTTGATTTTGTTGTATATTTCGGTCAAAAATATGCAGACGACAATAAGACACACATTTTCTCCGATACATTTGACCACCTTTCTCTTATATTTTACAAGTCTCAGCGATAACAAAGCCCATGGTCATCAGTGATCTTGACCGATGACCTTTAACCTTCACATTTTTAGATGACCATATATCACCTATGAACAATGGTGAAGGTTTCAGGTCTCTACGACTTATCGTTTTGGAGTATTTAGCATTAACGGAAACTCAAAATCTTTCAAAGGGCAATAACTCATATTCAGAGTCGTCAAATGTTTTTCGGACTAAATGTAATAAAAGTGCGTCTCGTAAAGGTGAACATTTTTCTCATTACATTTGATCAGCTATCTATTGTTCCGAGTTTATCTGATAACAAGGTCAAAGGTCACGGTCAAAGGTCACTGATGACCTTCAACCTGGTACTCAAATTGAAGGTCTCTTCGCACTGATCGTTTTTAATATATATGTTTACTATATTATCTGTAGGCGTTTAAAAGTTATTCCCAAAAAACAATTTACCGAAACGTGTCAAGGGCTATAACTCAAAAACGGTTGATCGCAGAGTTTTCCTTCAAATAAATCAAATGTAGATCTCAATGAGAGGAGTCTTTTTGTAATATAATGTTTTCATAAATTTTTTATCGTTTCTGAGATATTGCGACAACAAAATTTCAAATGGCGGCCATTTTGAAAATGGCGGACGAAATTTTTTTTGACTAACCAGAAATGTAGATCTTTATAAGAGGAGTATTTTTGCAACACAATGTTTTCATAAATTTTTTATCGTTTCCGAGATATTGCGATAACAAAATTTCGAATGGCGGCCATTTTGGAAATGGCGGGGGAAAATTTTTTTGACAAACCAAAAATGTAGATCTTTATGAGAGGAGTATTTTTGCAACACAATGCTTTCATTAATTTTTTATCGTTTTCGAGATATCGCGATAAGAATTTCGAATGGCGGCCATTTTGAAAATGGCGGACGAAAAAATTTTTTTGACCAACCAGAAATGTATATCTTAATGAAGGAGTATTTTTGCAACACAATGTTTTCATAAATTTTTTATCGTTTCCGAGATATCGCGATAACAAAATTTCGAATGGCGGCCATTTTGAAAATGGCGGATGAAATTATTTTTTGACCAACCATAAATAAAGATCTTAAAGAGAGGAGTATTTTTGCAACACAATATTTTCATCAATTTTTTATCGTTTCCGAGATATCGAGAAAACAAAATTTCGAATGGCAGCCATTTTGAAAATGGCGGACGAAAATTTTTTTTTGACCAACCATAAATGAAGATCTTTAAGAGAGGAGTATTTTTGCAACACAATCTTTTCATAAATTTTTTATCGTTTCCGAGATATCGCGATAACAATTTTTCGAATGGCGGCCATTTTGAAAATGGCGGACGAAAATTTTTTTGTGACCAACCAGAAATGTAGATCTTAATGAGAGGAGTAATTTTTCAACACAATGTTTTCATAAATTTTTTATCGTTTCCGAGATATCGCGATAACAAAATTTCGAATGGCGGCCATTTTGAAAATGGCGGACGAAAAAAATTTGACCCCGGATTTGAAATCGAGACCACCTAATCTACCTGGAAACGAAATTTCATCAAAATCCGATAACTTTGAAATATTTGCATATTTAGGGGTCAAAAACGCGTAACCGGGGTCACGACCCAAATTTTTTTTTTGCATGACAAATCATCCAGAGGATGGATGCAACATTTTCCCCACATCAGATTTTTGATATCGGTTACGGTTTCTGAGTATATCCGATAACAAGATAAACCATAATTGGGGAGATAACTCTGTTACCAAAAATAGATCGATATGCTTGACTAAGTCTTTCGTTCCTCAGCCAATACCGACTCATCACCCAAAGATTTGACATGATATGTCGCGTAGTTTTTTCACACCGGTGGCGGAAGAAAAAGAAACCAAAATAATAATCCGAAGAATTAGAGTAAGGTCTTTCACATGTGGTGAAATACCTTAATTAAAAAGACAATTGTTCAGAGAACAATTGCAACGTCTTTCCCAGTCAATGTTATGTTTTATGTTATGTTTTGTTATGTCACATGTTTAAAATCATCTTGATTAGACTCACATTGTCTCCAATGTATTAGAGTAACCATTTCTATCGTTTTAAAGATTTTACTATAAAAAATCCCCAAAATTGGCTATGACCTTGACCAATGACCTTGATGACCTTTGACCTTGGGATCAAATTGAAGGTCTCTTCTTGCTGATTAATTTGATATGTTACATGACAACACTATCTTTAAAGGTTTTAAAGTTATACACAAAAAACCTATTTCCGAAACGCGTCAAGAGCAATAACTCTTCAGGGAGTCATCGGAGAGCTTAGGTTTATATGAGACAAATGTAGCCCTTGTTGTGATGAACATTTTTGCTGATATAATTTTTCAGCAATCTATTACGGTTTTTGAGTTTATATGCTAACAAGGTCAAGGGTCAAGGTAAAAGGTCACAGATGACCTTCAACCTGGTACTCAAATTGAAGTTCTTTTCATGCTGATTACTTTAAACATATATGTTTGCTCTATTATCTGTAAGCGTTTCAAAGTTATTCGCAAAAAAAACCCAATTTACGGAAACGCGTCAAAGGCTATAACTCAAAAACGGTTTGTCGCAGAGTTTTTGTTCAATTGAATGAAATGTAGATCTCAATGAGAGGAACATTTTTGCCATTAATGTTTTCATAAATTTTTTTATCGTTTGCGAGTTATCGCAATAACAAAATTTCAAATAGCCGCCATTTTGAAAATGGCGGACGAAATTTATTTTGACCCCTTTTTGTAATCAGGGCTATCAAAGCTACCTGGATACAAAATTTCATCAAAATCAGACAGTTTTTAGAAATTTGCATAATTAGGGGTCAAAAACGCGTAACCGGGGTCGGGACCAGAAATTTTTTTTTGTATGACAAATCATCCTGAGGATGAATGAAACATTCTCCCCACCTCAGATTTTTGACATCCGTTACGGTTTATTAGTATATCTGCTAACAAGAAAACTCTGTTACTAAAAATAGATTTTGCTCGTTGGGCGATTTTGAAAGAGATTTTCCAACTTCCAATTACTACGCGAAGTTTCGTAATGATACGTCAAAAGGTTTTCCGTACAAAGGCCTTACGGAAGAAAAAGAATAAAAATAATAATAATGAAAGGTCAATTGTTCAGAGAACAATTGCAAGGTCTTTCACCAGTTTTTACCATGAGTATATGGTTTGGTTTCATTCTGATGTCTATTTCTGTCAAAAATTTGATGTAAACAGAAGTGCTGACCTTTATTAGTCTTTTGCTCAACGGTTGCTAGAGACTTTTTCGAAAAATAAGCTTGTTGCTAAGGATAAGAAAGTCACTTCCGGTTGGCAATGTCATTTATTTCCTCTTTACAACATTACAAAACTTTTTGCATATGGTTGCTAAGGACTTTTATGGCAAATGACGTTGTTGCTAGGGACCTTGACCTTTGACCTTGGCCCCATTTTGTCGGCCATATTGAACTGAACACTTTATCTTCTTATAGTTCAATTATATCTTAAATAGTTTTTGAGATATAAGCAAAAAACCCAAAAATCGGACCTCGAAAAATGGTTTTTGGGCCATAGCCCTAAAACCAATGGTCCAATTATTTTTGACCCAATGTACCAAATCTAGATCTTAATAAGGCTAACATTTTCTCCAATACATTTAATCAGCTATCTATTACGGTTTTCGAGTTTATCCACTAACAAGGTTCAAGGTCAAAGGTCAACGTCACATTTCATATTTGACCTTGACATCATTTGAAAGGTCAAGTCTTGCCATGAACATTGATGAAGGTTTCAGGTCTCTACTACTTATCGTTGGGAGTATTTAGCAATAAAAGAAACTCAAAATCTTTCAAAGGGCAATAACTCATACAAAGAGTCTTCGAATCTCTTTGGAACAAATGTAACAAAGTTGCGTCTCATGAAGATGAACATTTTTCCCATTAGATTTAATCAGCTACCTGTTACGGTTTCCGAGTTTATCCGCTAACAAGGTCAAAGGTCACGGTCAAAGGTCAACGATGACCTTCAACCTGGTACTCAAATTGAAGGTCTCTTCGCACTGATCACTTTATATATATATGTTTACTATATTATCTGTGAGCGCTTAAAAGTAATTTGCAAAAAACTGATTTACGGAAACGCGTCAAGGGCTATAACTAAAAAACGGTTCATCGCAGTGTTTCGCGCCTATTGAATAAAATGTAGATCTCAATGAGAAGAACATTTTTGCGATATAATGTTTTCAGAAATTTTTTATCGTTTACGAGATATCGCAAAAACAAAATTTGAAATATCCGCCATTTTGAAAATGGCAGACGAAAAAAATTTTTTGACCCAAGATTTGTAATCAGGATCATCAAAGCTACCTGGAAACCAAATTTCATCAAAATCCAATAATTTGAGAAATTTGCATATTGAGGGATCAAAAACGCGTAACTGGCATCGCGACCAAAAACAAATGTTTTGAATGATAAATCATCCTTAGAATGAATCGAACATTTTCCCCCATTCAGAATTTGGATATCGGTTATGGTGTCGGAGGAGATCTGCTAACAAGGTTTTTCGGTGTCGGGCAGATAACTCCGTTACTATAAATAGACCGATATGGTTGCGTCGGTTTTGAGATCCCACAATGATGTCAATTCATCATACCAAGCATCGAAATGATATGTCGCGTAGTTTTTGGGCAGCGATTTGTGGCCGAAGAAAAAGAATAAATATTAAAAGGTCAATTGTTCAGAGAACAATTGCAAGGTCTTTCACCAGTTTTCACAATGAGTATATGGTTTGGTTTCATTCTGATGTCTATTTCTGTCAAAAATGTGATGTAAACAAAAGTTCTGACCTTTATTAATCTTCTGCTCAACGGTTGCTATGGACTTTTCGAAAAATAAGCTTGTTGTTAAGGACATGAAAGTCACTTCCGGTTGGCATTTCTTTCCTCTTTACAACATTGCAAAACTTTTTGCATATGGTTGCTAATGACTTTTATGGCAAAAAACGTTGTTGCTAAGGACCTTGACCTTTGACCTTAACCCCATTTTGTCGGCCATATTGAACTGAACATTCTATCTTTTATAGTTTAATTGTATCTTTAATAGTTTTTAAGATATAAGCAAAAAACCCTAAAATCGGACCTCGAAAAATAGTTTTTGTGCCCTTGGTCCAAAACCAATGGTCCAATTATTTTGGACCTAATGTACCAAATGTAGATCTTAATAAGGCTAACATTTTCTCCAATACGTTTAATCAGCTATTTATTACGGCTTCCGAGTTTATCCACTAACAAGGTTTAAGGTCAACGGTCAAGGTCACAATCCACCTTTGACCTTGACATCATTTGAAAGGTCAAGTCTTGTCATCAACAATGGTGCAGGTTTCAGGCCTCTACAGCTTAGTGTTTGGGAGTATTAAGCATTAACGGAAACTCAAAAATTTTCAAAGGGCAATAACTCACATAAAAAGTCATCGAATCTCTTCGGACCAAATGTAACAAAGTTGTGTCTTGTAAAGATAAACATTTTTTTCCCATTACATTTAATCAGCTATCTATTACGGTTTCTGAGTTCATCCCCTAACAAGGTCAAAGGTCACCGATGACCTTCAACCTGGTACTCAAATTGAACGTCTTTTCATACTGATCACTTTAAACATATATGTTTACTATATTATCTGTAAGCGTTTAAAAGTTATTCGCGAAAAAAACGATTTACGAAAACGCGTCAAGGGCTATAACTCAAAAACGGTTCACTGCAGTGTTTCGCCCCTATTGAATCAAATGTAGATCTCAATGAGAGGAACATTTTTGCAATATAATGCTTTCAGAATTTTTTTGCATATTTAGGGGTCAAAAACGCGTAACCGGGGTCGCGACCAAAAAACATTTTTTTGCATGATAAATCATCCTTAGGATGAACGGAACATTTTCCCCCATTCAGAATTTTTAAATCGGTTACAGTTTATGAGGAGATCTGCTAACAAGATAAACCGTAATCGGGGAGATAACTCCGTTACTAAAAATAGATCAATATGGTTGCGTCGGCTCTGAGGTCCCACAGTAATGTCGAAATGATATGTCGCGTAGTTTTCTTGCCAACCTTGCGGCGGAAGAAAAAGAATAAAAATAATAATAAAAGGACAATTGTTCAGAGAACAATTGTAAGGTCTTTCTCCGTCAATGTAATGCTTTGTTACGTCTTATGTTTGAAATCTTCTTGATGAGATGCACATTGTGTCCTATATATTCAATTTTCTATTTCTAACTGATTAAATGACTGTTTTTACCATTAAGAGACAAAAAAATGGCTATGACCTTGACCCGTGACCTTGGTGATCTTTGACCTTGGACTCAAATTGTAGGGGTCTTCTTACTGATTAATTTGATATGTTACATGACCATACTATCTGTAAAGGATTACAAGTTATACGCAAAACACCGCTTTCTGAAATGCGTCAAGGGCAATAACTCTTATGGGAGTCATCGGAGAGCTTCGGTCCAAATGTATCAAATGTAGCCCTTGACACGGTGAACATTTTTGCTGATATAATTTTTCAGCTATCTATTGTGGTAATTGAGTTTATATGCTAACAAGGTCAAAGGTCAAGGTCAAAGGTCACCGATGACCTTCAACCTGGTACTCAAATTGAAGGTCTTTTCATGCTGATCACTTTAAACATATATGTTTACTATATTATCTGTAAGTGTTTAAAAGTTATTCGCAAAAAACCAATTTACGGAAACGCGTCAAGGGCTATAACTCGAATACGATTCGTCGCAGAGTTTTTATTCAATTGAATCAAATGTAGATCTCAATGAGAGGGACATTTTTGGTATATAATGTTTTCATAAATTTTTATCGTTTGCGAGTTATCACTATAACAAAATTTCAAATAGCCGCCATTTTGAAAATGGCGGACGAAAAAAATGTTTGATCTGTAAGCGTTTAAAAGTTATTCGCAAAAAAGCGATTTACGAAAACGCGTCAAGGGCTATAACTCAAAAACAATTCGCCGCAGTGTTTCGCCCCTATTGAATCAAATGTAGATCTCAATGAGAGGAACATTTTTGCAATATAATGCTTTCAGAATTTTTTTATCGTTTACAAGATATCGCAAAAACAAAATTTCAAATGGCCGCCATTTTAAAAATGGCGGACGAAAAAAAAAATTTGATCCCTTATTTGTAATCAGGGCCATGAAAGCTACCTGGAAACTAAATTTCATCAAAATCCGACAACTTTGAGAAATTTGCATATCTAGGGGTCAAAAACGCGTAACCGGGGTCGCGACCCAAACAATTTTTTTTGCGTGATAAATCATCCTGAGGATGAATCCAACATTTTCCAATATTCAGAATTTTGATATCGGTTACGGTTACGGAGGAGATCTGCTAACAAGGTTTTTCGGTGTCGGGCAGATAACTCCGTTACTAAAAATAGCTCAATATGCTTGACTGAGTTTTGAAGTCCCGCAGTGATATCGATTCATCACACCAAGAGTCGAAATGATATGTCGCATAGTTTTTGGACAGCGGTTGCGGCTGAAGAAAAAGAATAAAAAAATAATAATCCGAAGAATTACAATAAGGTCTTTCACTGCGGTGAAAGACCTTAATAATCAGAAGAATTACTATAAGGTCTTTCCGACTGGAGTCGGGAAAGATCTTAATGAGTAATTTTTTTTCAAACAAAACGAGTAAAAAAGTGTTTAAAATTTCCAACTCCTAGTAATTTTAAGTAAAAATACTTCAAGTAATAAAATATTACTTAGTGAAAATAAGAAATGAACAATCGAAATAAGCAATTAAGAATAAATTTAAGTAATTTATTTACCTAAAACAAGTAAAAAAATATCACTTAGTGATTTTTTTTGATTGCAGTTAGATGTATACAAACAAGACATATTTATCACTTAGGGTATGGCCATTTCAATGTACACAATACTTCCGCAAAAGCCCTATCCAGTTGACCCAAACTTAGCAAGACCGAGTTGAGCCAAAACTTATTGAAACATTTTCCCTAGCCTTTGAATAGCAATGATCTTTTATAAAAATCGATTATATTTTATCTTTTCAATTAAGTATTTGAAACACTCTCACAAGTACACAATTTTTTAACAAGACGTAAACAACATGCCCCCTTGAGCCTGCATCGCCAACTTGGCACTTAATAGAGTAGTGTAGTAAAGAAAGTGAGAACCGAACCGTCAATCCAAAAGCGAATAATCCAAGGACAATGGCAACACCAGAAACAAAAAAGGGGCGGAAAAAACCAGAGACAAAACATGGGTACGGCACAGAAAAGAAAAATGAAGACACTCACACACAAAGATGAACAACACGGACCCAATAAAAAAAAACATGGCTGAGATCAGGTGCACCGGTAGAGTTAGCATCTTCTGCTTCTTATAAGACACCCGCCGTGTTGAACATGTCAAATCCGGTAGTGAAGTCAAATTTGGTAGAGGAAACAAAATTAAGCTTTGATGGGAAAATCGGTTGTCATGTGGGAAACAGATATCCCATAGCGGTCCACAAGATGGTGATGTCGACCGTAAAACTTCCGGAGGGATGACTTCAAGTTTTGGGTAACATACCCTTGTTGAAGTAGCCTATTTGTGAGCAACCGGGCTCTATCAAGGAAGTCACTGTATCGAACACAGGCTCTTGAATAGCGAATGAGCTGGGAGATGTAAACTACATATGCCGGCGTTGTTGGGATGTTGCTACAAAGAAAAGGGAAGTTTACTATTGGAAAGGTAAAGTCATCGCGTTTGTCGTACAGCTTAGTTTGCAGTCTCCCTCTGTTGTCAATTTCAAGGTGAAGGTCAAGGAACGAGGCTGATGTAGATGTGTCTGTGGTATCCTTAATTTCGAGCTCTTTTGGATAGATCAAATGAAGAAATCACCAAAGCGAGGGTTGTTTAGCGACAAAATATCATCTATATAACGGAAGCTAAAATTAAAGCATTGTGCCAGTTTTTTTATCTTTAATTCGAAGAAGCCTTTCGATGCATTCAGCTTTATAAGAGAGAAGAAACAGATCGGCTAGGAGAGGCGCACAGTTTGAGCCCATGGGAATTGCGATAGTCTGTTTAAAAACAAGTCCTCCAAACTGGACAAATATATTGTCAATCAGAAACTCTAACATTTTAATCACTTCTTCGTCTGTCTATTTATTCTCCGATTCGGAGTCATTTTCACAAAGTAGGCTTGTTCTCTACCTACAACAATGTACCTATATCTACGTTCACCGTTCTTACGTGAGAAACATCTATGAATTAAACCTTTCAGCCGAGATTTTAGTTGTTCATGAGGAATAGTAGTAAAGTAGTAAAGTAGAAAAGTAGTTAAGCATTTACTGTTCTTATTAACTAACATCTTTGAAAGGAACAGGACCAGTCTGACACAATTTTAAATGGGTCCATCTTAGGACCATTATGTCCAAGTTGGTTATAATTTGTTTGTACTGACAGAGACGAGACTCGTTGAATGTATTTTTCCATAGAATCCAATGTTAATCTATGGACCCAGCTGGCGGATATCTTGGAAAAAGTGTGAACCTACCAGACACCGTTTTGAAGGAAACATCCAATAGCTATTATAACCAAGTTTGGTACCAAGTGGCATTGTCGTTTCAGAGAAGACCTTTGTTAATGTCCTCACAGTGGTCAATGTTAAACTATGATTTTAGAATTCTCCCTCTCCTAATTCTTCCTTTGGTATTCGTTTGCCGATGTATTCCACTGGCGGCCATTTTCGACGAAGTGTGAAACTAACGGACACATTTTAAAGGGGATCACCAAAAGATCATTGCAACCAAAGTTGGTATCTATACGGGACTTTCGAGATAGGAACTCTCGTGTAATTGATGGCGAAAAAGATCTCCTCTAATACCAGTTAGAAGACAAATGGGTCCGCAACCTATTGAATTTAAATATGTCCCACCTAAAAACAAACTACTTATTTAATTGAAGTGTACTAATAATTTGTTCTACATGACAATTATCTAACTAAATTTTAATGGAGGAAAAATAATTAATATGAAGCGCTTCAAATAGATTAAATATAAATCGCCCTTAGCTCAACTGTGTTAATTAATTAGTAATTCCCTCTCAAGGTTTTGATGTATTGGTTTTTCCGTATAATCATAGATTGGTTTCGGGAGTGAACACGACTCAAAAGTCCCGTATTGGCCAAGTTGTTTCAAAGAAAATCCTAGTGTTTTCCCATAGTGACAAATGTTAAAATATTGCCACGCTGAAAGTCATCTGAGATGAGCTGCAAAGCTGCTGGTCATATTTTATAGGGGACTACTCAATGACTCAGGGACTAAATTTTGTTATAACCGCCCTTGTGGTTTGAGAGGAGAATATCTTTTTAAAATGTTTCCATTATAGCCTGCAATGTTAAACAATGTTCCCAGCTGGAGGAAATATTGAACGAGGTGCAATGTGCTGCACTCATTCCAAACAGCGAACCACTCAAGGACCATTTTGACGAAGTTTTCAATTGGTCAAGTCGTTTAAGGAAAGGAAAAAAATGGTCCTTTATATACATCGGCAAACGAATACCGAAGCAAACGTGATGAAAAGGAGAATCCCCAAAATTAAAAAAAATCATAATAACGACACTTTATATCCAGCACGAATTGAAACAGCATGACAAACACAAATCAAATAAAAAAAACGTACAAGGACGCCACAAAACTAAAGCACCTTGAATGTCAAGCCATTCACTGAGATATCATCAGGGTAATCATGATCTGCTCCACGCATTTCACCTTAAATGTTTTCCCATAAGGTGCAACGTAGAAATATTTCCATAAGTAACAAAGTGTTAAAATGTGTTCCCAACCGGATAGGATGCTATAATATTTTGCATCAAATAATCTAGCAAGGAACTTTACATATTAATTCATGTAAAATCAAGTCAAGTGCTTGCAGTCCATGTCCCTTCCTTGTCGGAAGAAACATTGACCTCAAATACTTAACTTGGTAAGATACTGGAGGTTATATGTTTGTAAGTTCAAGTTGAAGTCTTTGTACCCTATAGGAAACCATTTAAGACCTTATATATACCACACCAAGTTCAGTTAGATTGAAGTTTCTTCAATAATTTCAGACAAAATTACCAAAAGTTTTCCAAATGTTTACAACGGCAGTAGAATACCGAAGGAACAAAGGGGTGAAATTCCAAAAAATCGAAGTCCAAAGACGGGGCAAAAACGAGAACACAGAAAACAATGACGTTAGACACAAAAACAATGACGCCAGACAGACACAAAACACAGAACCAGAAATCACAACATTCAGAACAAAGGCACTCACAGTGTTAACTCCAGTGAAACTGAGAGTGACATCAGGTGCTTCGGAAGGGTCCTGCTCTGTTAACAGCACCCGTCACACTGTGAGTGATTCAATCCCTGAAAATGTCAAAGTCGGTAGTCAAATCCGGGAAGACGTGAATCTAGCTGAAAATGTCCACTTTCATTTGGGATACTGACACGTCATATCTTTCAATGATGCTATGGTGACGGCCATATAATTTCTTGAGGGATGAAATTAACAAAGGTTGAACAAATCCCTGACTAAGCAGCTTTTGGGACAGTGTTTTTGCTCTGTTAAAAAAAATCACTGTACAAACTACAATCTCGACAGTAACGAATCAACTGTGAAATGTACACTCCATAGGCTGGAGAGGTAGATATATTGCTGCTTAGAAGGGGAAAGTTCACAATGGGGAAATTAAAATCATCACGCTTGTCATATAGCTTAGATTTCAAACGTTCATCTTCGTCAATATACAATAAAAGATCAAGGTAGGAAGCTGAAGTAGGTGTTTCAGTTGTTTCTTTAATTTCAAGCTCATTTGGATAGATCTGATGTCAATAATCCTTAAATTTAGGATTATTAAGAGAAAGCACATCGTCTATGTAGCGGAAGCTTAAATTAAAGGACTTGGCAAAATGTTTTTGTTTTCTTTGTTTTTTTTTTTTTTTGTTTTCAATGTTGAATTATGTTCCTCACTGGTGGCCATTTTTTGTCGGATCCTATGTTATTTGAGCAGAAAGGATTAGAAAATTAAGGGATAAATAGTAAATTAAGAGAGAAAATCAAAACAAATACTCATAAGTCAAACAATTAGAACAACACTTTTATTGTTAATTGTTCTACATCTTGAAGTCAACATGAGACCATAAGCAATGAGCACTCACTCAAGAAAGTACAAGACGTCAATCCTTAAATCCCTGTTTGATATGTGTATACAAGGTTGGGAGGCATTTTCATTTGAATAGAATTTTATTCATTATTACAGTAAAAGTATAAGAAAAAAGACACGTGATTATATGCAGTATATATTTAATATTCTTATATGATATAAAAAAGTCAATTTTCTGTAACCAGGCTCAAGCTAGCGACCAATTAGGGGATATGTCTGGAAACCGAAAATAAAAAAGAACACTAGAAATCACTTCAAATAATTTCTAGCGACAAATAAGAAAACAACACATGTTTGATACTATGTAATTTATCTGCTTGCTTTAAAACACCATTTAGCGTATTCTCTAACCAGCATACACTTACTCGCAACACAGAGCTAGTTTTATATTAGGTTCCGTAATATGCTGAACACACCACACATTCTTATATAATACTGGTACGAAATTACTTTTTAAGTCTCTGTAATTTTCGTGGTATTAAGTCCCTTTGACTTTTGTTGTCCTCGAATATAGTTCCTGTTTATTTAGTTAATTTCCTCAATGTTATATACTTCTTTCTTTTCTTTTCTTTTTTGGTATGTTTTGGGGCTCGATTTAAAGAAAATACATTCAAGAAAATTAATAATAAAATCAGTATGAATTGAATTAGAATTTGATGTTCATTGAGTGATTTGGTCATAATGATACAAAGTAATGCATTCATGCATTCCGGGATACTTTACTTACAAAGGGTAACGTTGCCGTTAACTTTTCCCTCGCCAATTGCCAGGAGGGGTCACCTCTACTGAAATGTACACCAGGGGTCGAAAGTCGGCCCAAGACTGATTTTTGCAAATGATAGCCATTGCCCTCAGCTTCGCTCTCGCCAATTGCCAGGGTTGGTTACCTCTACTGAAATGTACAACAGGGGTCGAAAGTCTTTTTTTAGTGCATCTCTTGAAAATGTTATCTGTTTACAAGATGTGACTGTGTGTATTTTCAACTGCTATAAATTGTTGCACCCTCGTAAAACCCACAAAATAGATCTAGTTGTTCTTTTTTCTTTTATTATTATGACATGGCCCTTTGTAAGTAAAGTATCCCGGAATGCACGAAGTCGGCATTATTTTGTATCATTATGATCAAATCACTCCTTGAACATTAAATTCTAATTCAAATCATACTGATTTTAAAATTAATTTTCTTCAATGTATTTTCTTTAAATCGAGCCCCAAAACATACCAAAAAAGATAAGAAAATTACAGAGCCTTAAAAAGTTATTTCGTACCAGTTTTATATAAGAATGTGTGGTGAATTCAGCATATTACGGAACCTAATATAAAACTAGCCCTGTGTTGCGAGTAAGTGTATGCTAGTTAGTTAATACGCTAAATGGTGTTTTAAAGCAAGCAGATAAATTACATAGTATCAAACATGTGTTATTTTCTTATTGGTCGCTAGAAATTATCTGAAGTGATTTCTAGTGTTCTTTTTATTTTCGGTTTCCAGACATATCCCCTTGTTGGTCCCTAGCTTATTGGTAGCTAATTATTGGTCGTTAGCTTGAGTCTGGTTTTTCTGTAAGCTAAAGGAAAATGATAAAAGTCTTTCAAACTAAGAATTGACATACATTTGTAAGCGTATAATAATGTATAAAGATAACTTTATATTGTACATTTTTGGTTTTTTTTTTTGTTTTTTGTTTTTTGTTTTTTTTTTTGTTTGTTTTTTGTTTGTTTTTTTTTTGTTTGTTTTTTTGTTTTTTGCACTTGTAATATTGAATTAGTCTCTATACAATATTTATCAAAAAGTAAAAAGTTGTTTATTTTTGTGTCATAAATAAATGAATAATCAGTGTATTTCCGCAATGTATACAAAACTGTTGAAGTAAATCTAAATATTTATTTTCGTGTATTTTTATCTGTCTTAGGCCAAAACAAGTTATTTCTATGTTTGGCGTCAGCGCGCGCATTGAAAATGTGTGATTTTTTAAGAAAACAAACAACAGATATTTCGCGTTTTTTTTGCGATTAAAATGTCTGTTTAAAGATGGATTAAGGAGAAAACAAGTATGTATTCCTAACAGAAATTGTTTAAAAGACTCGACATAAAGTAAAATGTGGGAAAGTGAGAAATATTGGAAAAATATCCTCACTATATTCTATTTAATTCTGAAAACTGGCATTAAATGAACATTTGTCATTGCAGAGTATGTTATTTTCAACTATTAGTTTCTTGTTTTTTGTTTTGTTATTTGTTTGTTTGCCGGATACCCTCCTTATTTTCAAAAATAAAGTTGACGCCAAACAGAGAATTAAATTGGTTTGGCCTTATTTATATTTTGGAAACCTTGCAACACCCGGAGATAATCTATCCCAAAGAATTTGTGAACTTTCATCATTACAACATAAGTTGAAAGTAAGTGAAGAGTACTCAGATGTAACTAGGTTTGTTTGAAGTGAACTAGATAGCAGACAGTTATTTTAGGGCGTGGATAACCATCGAATTCGAGTTCGAGTTAGAGTTAAAGTTCGACTCGAATTACAGTTCGAGTTAAAGTTCGAGTTATAGTTCGAGTTAAAAGTCGAGTTCGAGTTAATATTCGAGTCAACTCGCAAAATGGATTATAATTTCAACTATCGAGTTAAACATCGAGTTACGCAAACATCTAGGAATACTTAAATGAAATGCGTTTGTCAATGTCGTATTATAGACGTTTTCAAGAGATAAAAATGTGAAAATATGCCCAAACTGACCCATTTTAATACTTGCTGTTATAGAATTCCCTGCGTGAGAAATAAAAATACAATCAATCAATTTAAATAATAATAATAGTATATACTGTTTTTTATACCACGATGCACAGCCTAATGATTGAAAATGGTATTGAATGGCGGTGCCATAGTCGTCATATTGACATATTTCAATATGTTTTTATATATTCATTCTAAAAAGTATTATTTGTATAAACATTTAACTAAAGAAAAAAACACACACATTTTAAAAAAAAAATAAAATTAATAGGTAAAATTTTCACAAAAAAAATCAGTTTTGGAAACAGGGATGCACACCACAGCAAGCAAAAACATGAACAAGAAAAAACCTTTTTCCACTTACCAGGATTATATATATACACGCATGTCTGAAAATCAGCCCAAAATGAATCAGAAAAGTTTTCGTCGTTTTCTCCGCTGGAACCCAACTTTTTAAATTTCGAAATATGGAAAACACAAGTTACATGACTCCAAAAGATTAAAACTGCTATTGACAGATTCAAAACTAAGTTTTTTTTTTTATTTTTAATTTCAACTTAATGAGTGTATCATTTTCTTTTGATATTTAAATAAGTTCTGTCTGGTTTATAGCTTATCAGACTGTTTTTGATGTATCAGTTAATAAGGTATGGAGATGTTGCTATCTTTAAACAGTTTACATTGCATCGGACTTGTTGAAATTGTAACCTAAGATCTCGAAATCATGTGTGTAAGTGCTACATACAGTACGCATAGGGTAAAACATAACCTTTTTATGGTGTATGGTTTAATGGTGTATGGTTCAATGGTTATTGGTGTATGGTGTATGGTTCAATGGTTCATGGTGTATGGTGTTATAGTGTATGGTGTTGCAACATGAACCATACACCATACACCATGGATCATACACCATACACTATGAACCATACACCATACACTATGAGCCATACACTATACACCATAACCAATACTCCGTAAAACCATATACACGATCGAGCGACATGATTTGAACGAGATACCATGAACTGCATGGCACCTCGGAACTGGTGCAATCAAAGTTAATATAAAATACACTTTTAAAAACATGTTAACCTTATATTTGTTTTCAGATAAAGCATTAATAAGGAAAATAATTCGTCCTTTTTATACGCCAGCATGTAGCTATTTTCTACAACCATAAATAATAATTAATAACAAAAAAAAACAAAAAAAAAAAAAACACACACAAAAAAAAAATTGTATTTTAACGGATACGTTTTTATGAATTTTCCGCCGAATGCCGATGGACAACTAAAGATCGAGATTGTTCATGACATAAACTTTTCAATACATTCTACAAAAACAAAGAAAAATTGACAAAAGTAATATTTTTTCAACAATTTTACTATCCGGAAAACTTGCGAGGAAATATTATGATATGACGTTTGATGTCCCAATACTCACAGTGCGCATACGGATATTTTCCTTTTGGCATAATGTACCCTAAAACATGCAAGAAATTTATATACTAACCAATACTCATATTTTAATATGATTTACTGAAATGCCAACCACACCTCAAATTTGGCACACATTTGTATAAACCATGTTGTATGCATATTATATGCGATTTTGTCACAATGCTATCTAATTAACTGCTGAGACTCAAATTTGGTACAAATATCATGAAAACATGCAACAATAGGGATATCCATAGTATTTGATATGGTGTAAATGCAATCTAATACTCAAATTGGGTACATTTACAGAAAATATACAACAATAGGGATATTGATAGTATGCCATATGGTGTAAATGACATCTAGTACTCAAATTTGGTACACGTTTTCTGACAACAGGGATATCGATAGTATAGGATATGGCGTAAATGCCATCTAATTGTCAAATTTGGCACAAATTTACTAAAAATATGCAACAATAGGGATAACGATAGTATGCGATATGATGTAAATGCCATCTAGTACTCAAATTTGGTACACATTTACTGAAATAAGCAACAATAGGGATATTGATGGTATGCGATATAGTGTAAATGCAATCTAAAAATCAAATTTGGTACAAATATACTAAAATTATGCAACAATAGGATATTGATATTTAGGGATATGATGTAAATGCCATCTTAAGTACTCAGATTGGTTCAAATATACTGAAAACATGCAACAATGGGGATATATAGATAGTATGCAATATGGTGTAAATGCCATCTAATACTCAAATGTGGTACAAATTAACTGAAAACATTCAACAATAGGGATAGTGATAGCATGTAAAATGGTGTAAATGCAATCTTATAATCAAATTTGGTACAAATTTACAGAAAATATGCAACAATATGGATATCGATATTAAGCGATATGATGTTAATGCCATCTAGTACTCACATTGGTACAAAAACACTGAAAACATGCGACAATGGGGATATCGATAGTATGCGATATGGTGTAAATGCCATCTAGTACTCCAATTTGGTACAAATTTACTAAAAATATGCAACAATAGGGATAACGATAGTATACGATATGATGTAAATGTCATCTGGTACTCAATTTTGGTACAAATTTATTGAAAATATGCAACAATAGGGATATCGATAGTATACGATATGGTGGAAATGCCATCTTATACTCAAATTGGTACAAATATACTGAAAACATGCAATAATATGGATATGGATAGTATGCGATATGGTGTAAATGCAATCTAATACTCAAATTTGGTACAAATTTACTGAAAACATTCAACAATAGGGATATTGATAGCATGCGAAATGATGTAAATGCAATCTAATAATCAAATTTAGAACAAAATATGCAACAATATGGATATCGATATTATGCGATACGATGTTAATGCCATCTAGTACAAAAAAACTGAAAACATGCGAAAACATGCGACAATAGTGATATCGATAGTATGCGATATGGTGTAAATGCCATCTAGTACTCTACTTTGGAACACATTTACGGAAAAGATGCAACAATAGGGATATTGATAGTATGTGATATGATGTAAATGTCATGTAGTACTCAATTTTGTACAAATTTACTGAATACATGCAACAATGGGGATATCAAAAGTATGCTATATGTTGTAAATGCCATCTAGTACTCAAATTTGGTGCAAATTTACTAAAAATATGCAACTATAGGGATATTGATATTATGCAATATGATGTAAATGTCATCTAGTACTCAAGTTTCGTACAAATTTACTGAAAATTTGCAACACTAGGGATATGGATAGCATGCGATATGGTAGATGCCATCTAATACTCTAATTGGTACAAAAATACTGAAAATATGCAATAATAGGGATATTGATAGTATGTGATATGATGTATATACCATCTTGTACTCAAATTTTGCACAAATTTACTGAAAATATGCAACAATATGGGTATCAAAAGTATGCAATATCTAGTACTCAAATCTGGTGCAAATATTCTGAAACATGCAACAATAGGTATATCGATAGCATGCAATATGTTGTAAATGCAATCTAATGATCAAATTTGGTACAAATTCACTGAAAATATGCAACAATATGGATATCGATATTATGGGATATGATGTTAATGCCATCTAGTACTCACATTGGTACAAAAACACTGATAACATGCGACAAAAGGGATATCGATAGTATGCGATATGATGTAAATTTCATCTAGTACTCAATTTTGGTACAAATGTACTGAATAACTAAATACCGAAGTTACTGTGAATTTATTTCCTGCATATGCGCATTTCGACAACTTATGTCTCTTCAGTGCAGATAAAATCTAAAATTTTGGAAGACCATTATTTCAAAGATGTTCAAAAACTGATCGAAAACAAATAACCAATATGATCTAAATGTAAAGCCAAAATCAGCCAAGGAAAGAGCTTTGCATGATGGAGATACTCCTTAGTTTCAACAAAATTTACAAAAATTTAGATATTGCAAGGTTTGAAATAGTATCGGCTTTCGGGTCAGCATCGAAGTACTGACTACTAGGCAGGTGAATACCCTCGGGGACTAACAGTCCACCAGCAGTGGCATCGACCCAGTGGTAACAAATAACTAAATACCGAAGTTACTGTGAATTTATTTTCTGCATATGCATTTCGACAACTTATGTCTCTTCAGTGCAGATAAAATCTAAAATTTTGGAAGACCATTAACTCAAAGATGTTCAAAAACTGATAGAGAAAAAGTATGCAACAATAGGGATATCGATAATATGCTTTATGGTGTAAATGCAATATAGTACTCAAATTAGGTACACATTTACTGAAAATATGCAACAATAGGATATAGATAGTATTTGATATGATGTAAATGTCATCTAGTACTCAAGTTTGGTACAAATTTACTGAAAATATGCAACAATAGGGATATCGATAGTATACGATATGGTGGAAACGCCATCTACAGTACTTAAAGGGTAAAACATAACCATTGTATGGTGTATGGTTCAATGGTGTATGGTGTATGGTTCAATGGTTCATGGTGTATGGTGTTATGGTGTATGGTGCTGCAACGTGAACCATAAACCATACACCATGAACCATACACCATACATTATGAACTATACACTATACACCATAACCAATACTTCATAACATCATATACACGATCGAGTGACACGATTTGAACGAGAGACAATGAACTGCTTGGCGCCTCGGGACTGGCGCAATCGAAGTTAATATAAAATCACGTATATAAAATACATTTTAAAAACATGTAATCTTATATTTGTTTTCAGATAAAGCAATAATAAAGAAAATAATTCTTGCTTTTAATACGCCAGCATGTGGCTATTTTCTACATTTTTGTATGAGCCAGAAATAAAAAAACGCCAAAAACATGTAGTGACCAAACGCGCATATCTTTTTAATTTTTTTAGCTTAAACCGAAGATGTGAATTAAATACCACAATTTCTTTTGAATTGAATCTTAACGTATTTATGAATTTTCTGCCGAAAGCCAATGGACAATTAAATTTATGTTCGTGAAGATCGAGATTGTTCGTGACACATATTTTTCAATACATTTTACAAACAATATTAATTTGACAAAAGCAATATTTTTTTCAACAATTTCAGGGAAAACTTCAGGGAAAATATTATGATATGACGTATTGATATCCTACCACTCACAGTGCGCAAAAGGATATTTTTCCTTCGGCATAATGTTCCCTAAAACATGCAAGAAATTTATATACCAACATTCATATTTAGTATGATTTGCTGTAAATGCCATATAAAACTCAAATTTGGCACACATTTGTCTAAACAATGCAACAAATGGTGTATGCATAGTGTATGCCATTTTGTCACAATGCTTTCTAACTCATGTAACTGCTGAGACTCAAATTTGGTACAAATTTCCTGAAAGATGCAACAATAAGCACTATTGACAAATATTTTGACTGCTTTTACCAGAGTCAGTCGTTTTTGGACTGAAAAAGTCGGAACAACGTTGCGGATGACTGAGCTTTGTTGATTCAACGCTGATCAGTCTTTATCAACACTAGTTTTGACTGAAAATGACTGATAAGAGTTGAGCAAACTCTCTTCAGTCAATCTTAGTCTTTACCTGTGTTGTAAAAGTCTGTCCAGTGTTGAACCAACAATGGTCAGTCGTTCTCAACACTACCTGTGTTGTAAATGACTGATTTTTGTTGAGAATGTCTGTCCAGTCTTGAACCAACATTCTTCAGTCATTTTCAACACTACCTGTGTTGTAAATGATTGATTTTTGTTGAGAATGTCTGTCCAGTGTTGAGTCAACGCAGATCAGTCATTCTAAACGCATTTGTGTTGTAACTGATCTGTGTTGAAAATTACTGACCAGCGTTAGTCTCAACGTTTGACAGACATTTTCAACACGGATCAGTCTTTTACAGCACAGGCGGTGGTGAGAACGACTGATCAGAGTTGATTCAACTATGGACAGACATTCTTAACAGATATCAGACTTTTACAACACAATTAGTGTTGAGAATGACTTATCAGAGTTGACTCAATGCTTGACAGACTTTTACGACACAGACCAGTTAAAAGTAAAGATTTTTGTTTATTAGATTTATTTATTTATATTTTTATTCAAATATTTTTTTCTATTTATATTTCTAGTTATTTATCAAATTAATTTTATTTATATTTTTTATATATTTTATTTATTGTTATTTTTTTTAGTATGTTTTATTCTAATTTATATTTTTAATTTTTCGATTATTTAATTTTATTCATATTTTCAATTATCTATTTATTCATTATTATATAAGGGACTACTTTCCTGTCTTATCTGATTATTCATTCAGTTATCTATTTTTTATAATATTTTTATTGAAAAAAGAAAGGGTTTACCAAAACCGGACAGATGAATATCATATAACCCTAATAATCAGTTGGTTTTTATGTAAACAGTAAAATCCCTCTTTGTTATTGCACAGGACATACACACTTGCCCAATTACGGGTTCAATGGATAAGAATTTATGTAAGTCAAATATAAGTATTAGATACAGTGTTCTCTTATCATATTCGAGGGACGTATGTCCCGAGAATATGATAAGAGACCCACTGTATCTGATTTACATAGGAGTTATTAAAATGTTTCATTTAATGAAATTAATCAGATGTAGTTGAAGATGCCATGTGATCAACTCTTTAGAAACTTATCTTTATTGTTAAAATTTAATTGTCACTTATCAGTACAACTGTATGAAAATTATGGACTTAGTTTAATCTTGTTTTTGTACAGTTTTATTGCCAAAACTTGCAAATTTCAGTGATAAAAGATAACTATCCTATGTAAATGCTAATATTATACAAGTAAGAAATTTTGGCTAAACAGAGAAGCTATTCATAGTCAAGACCATCTTAAATTAATGACAATGAACATAATAATGTAGGTTTAAATACACGTTCTGGTTTGTCGAAGATGTGAATTGAACTGATAAATAAGGTAATACTTGGGTACATATTATTCGATACCTTTGATGAACTTGAAAAACAGAAATTTGACTTAATATTTATCAGGTGATGGCAAAGCTTGACATGTGCACAAGAACTTCAATTTTTTTTAAAGTGTTTCGTTTACATAAACAAATAGTAAATAGAAAACTGACAGTCAGAAAGGGCCTGCCCCCTTTTGTGTCGCAGGACCTGTTTGTGGAGTTTCATGGAAATCATAAAACAATTTTGGGGGAAAAAGCATAAATAACAAATCCTAAGTTATTGTAAATTTAGTTTCTGTATATGGCCATCTTATTTTAACAACTTTGGTCTCTTCTGTTCAGATCAAATCAAAACATTGAAAAGAATTATATGAATGTCATTTCAAGTTATCATACGATATAGAGCTATTCTCAAAATATGCACTTTTTCATATAAACTAAATTTTTCCCCAAAATTGTTTTCAGATTTTCCTCAAAATCAAAAGGGAGCTTCCTTTCGCCAAGTCCAACCTTGAGTGTCAAAATCATTTAAATCCATGAGGGCAATTAAAAGTTATCATATGACCTAGTTTAATTCTCAAAATATGCATTTCTATACAAAAAAAACTAAGTTTTTTCCCCAAAATCTTTTCCTGATTTTTCTCAAAAATGAAAGCAAGCTTCCCTTGGTCAAGTTCAGCTTTCGGTAAAATATTATAAAAATCGGTGGAATCAATCTTGAGTTATCGTACGAAATAGAAAATGCTGACGTACGGGCGGACAGGCTGATCACTATAAGGCCCCGCCATGGAACGTTGTTAGCTAGTTAGAAGTGAGCAGTTAGAACCATAACATATTATATTTCCGTCTCTATGTTAGGTTTTCCTCTGATATATTTACATCGAGAACTATTCTATTTTATTCGAGTTACTTTCCTTCCGGTATCGGGTTGATTCCGTTGCTATCCCGTAGCAAGCTAATACACAAAGAATCAAAACATTCAGCCAACATGAGGACACATTAATCAACTTATCACTGGTGATAAAAAGGTTAACTCTTATTATATAATCTATTTTGTTAATTATTTGTTTGTTTCTATTATGAGGTATTTCAGAATCAATTTATCCAATAGATAGGAACAGTTCCCAGTCCATCTTTGGTTGAAGTGTGTTGTTTATAGTTTTTCTATTTTATCAATTACCATTTAATGAAAATGTGTTTCGCAATGAAATTGTCTTGTCTATAAAAATTAGATAATCAACCAGCAAATCCAGTCTTCAGAAAAAGGGTTCGAATGAAGTTCTAGACAATTTTTGGCCAAGTTTGTTGTTCAAATACCACACGAAATTACAAAAAATAAGAAAAAATGTTTGATGATACTACCATTTGATTTTCGGGGAAATTAGGGATTTGAACAAGTTAAGTTCCATCTCGGCCATTTTACTTATTTTCACCAAATTTCATATCAAATCATTTTTAAAAAAAATATTTTCATCAAAGACATTTCTATTCAAAACAAAATAAAATTGTCGATAAAACAATAGTTGAATTCAAATTGTCACAAATTTATGTTTCCGATACATTAACTACCTGTCGATTCTCAGCGTACACCCGTAGGCATGACATGGTTGTATAGTGTAATGCAATATGCAGCATATGAGTAAACTGTGTAATGTTACATTGATACATGACACTTTCTCACTTCAAATCGACAAAATAAGTTACCGTGTAATCTCAAAAATACCATTTAAAAATACAAAAATACCAAAGTTCCAAAAATGAACAGTAAATTTAGTTATGCTGTACACGTGTTTCAAGGAGTAACCTCTCATCAGCAGCATTAAAATCAAATATTATGGAAAGCCATAATCGAAAAATTGTAAACAAAGAAGTACTCATTACCAAAATTATCGAAATAGGAAGCCAAATCAAGTACTAAGGACATCCACCGAGTGCCATACACGGAATGAAGCCGTAGTATTTTTAATCGGTTAGAATTTGGATAAAGCAGTAAGTTTCTATAAATCGCTAGGTAAGTTTTTGTGCCAGACGAGTCTTACTGTTGGACTGGTGAATACCCTCGGGGACCTCTGGTCCACCAACATTGGCATCGGTCAAATGGTTTCAAAATACAAAAATACAAAAGTTGCAAAAATGAGCAGTAAATTTAGTTATGCTGTACACGTGTTTCAAGGAGTAACCTCTCATCAGCAGCATTAAAATCAAATAATATGGAAGGCCATAATCGAAAAATTGTAAACAAAGAAGTACTAATTACCAAAATTATCGAAATAGAAAGTCAAATCAAGCACTAAGGACATCCACCGAGTGCCATACACGGAATGAAGCCGTAGTATTTTTAATCGGTTAGAATTTGGATAAAACAGTAAATTTCTATAAATCGCTAGGTAAGTTTTCGTGCCAGACGAGTCTTACTATTCGACTGGTGAATACCCTCGGGGACCTCTGGTTCACCAGCAGTGGCATCGGTCCAATGGCTTCAAAATACAAAAATACTAAAGTTGCAAAAATGAATTTAAAAATTTAAACCAAGATCAGGGCATTCAGATTAAATTGACAGAGAGAAAATAACTCTAATAAATATATAAAAAAATTAAAAAAAATATATATATTTTTTCTAAAAATCGGTACTTCAACCCTTTTAATACGCAGTAATTGTATATTTGACATTTTAAGCATTGTCCATTATATAAAAAGCTCAATAGAGCAAACTGGATGTACAAAGTCACAACTTTTACTATTAACCTCAAAGCGTTGATTAAAACAGAAAAAAATGCATTTCTTGAGCTTACGATCATTTTTGGGATATTTGCCTTTGAACCGATAAAACAGGATATCAATGACATGTACTCGTACTCTCCATAGCCCGAGTCTTCAGGTGGGTAAATGCACGGTTCACTCACTGCTGGTTTATAAAAATTGAAAAAAAATCACCAAACATCCAAATTTTGTCTCGCCAGAAAATATCCCCCGAGGCAAGGTTTAGGGCTATATTGCAGGATCTGAAGCAGAAACACTAGAACATTCTACACCATGACTGCCTAGTTGGGAAAATGCACGGTTCGGTCCCTGTCGGTCGTCTAACATTTGTTATCTCAACATTTCACTTTTCAAGATGTCTTGATTTTGCCTCGCCACAGAAAACTACCCGGACAAAGTTCGAACCAATATAACAGGATATCAATGACATGTCCTCGTACTCTCCATAACCCGAGTCCTCAGTTGGGTAAATGCACGGTTCACTCACAGATGGCTTCCAAAAATTGAAAAAAAAATTACCAAACAACTCAATTTTGTTTCGCCAGAAAATATCCCCCGAGGCAAAGTTTTGGTCGATATTGCAGGTTCTGAAGCAGAATAACTAGAACATTTTACACCATGACTGCCTAGCTGGGCAAATGCATGGTTCGGTCCCTGTCGGTAGTCTATCATTTGTTATCTCAACACTTCACTTTTCAGGATGTCTCGACTTTGCCTCGCCGCAAAAAAGTGCACAGGTGGGTAAATGCACGGTTCACTCCCCTTCGGTCGTCTTACATGGGTTATCTCAACATTTCACTTTTCAAGATGTCTCAACTTTGCCTCGCCACAGAAAACTACCCATGGCAAAGTTCGAACCCATATAACATGATATAAATGACATGTCCTCGTACTCTCCATAGCCCGAGTCCTCAGACGGGTAAATGCACGGTTCACTCACAAATGGCTTCCAAAAATTGAGAAAAAAATTTTACCCACTACCAAAATTTTGTCTCACCAGAAAAAAAAATATCCCGAGGCAAAGTTTTGGTCGATATTGCCGGATCTGAAGCAGAAACACTAGAACATTCTACACCATGACTGCCCAGGTGGGGAAATACACGGTTCGGTCCCTGTCGGTCGTCTAACATTTGTTATCTCAACATTTCACTTTTTAAGATGTCTCGACTTTGTGTTGCCACAGAAAACTACCCCAGGCAAAGTTCGAACCGATATAACAGGATATAAATAACATGTCCTCGTACTCTCCATAGCCCGAGTCCTCTGGTGGGTAAACGAACGGTTCACTCACAGAGGGTTTCCAAAAATTGAAAAAAAATCACCCAACAAATCAATTTTGTCTCGCCAGAAATTATCTCTCGAGGCAAAGATTTGGTCGAAATGCAAGATCTGAAGAAGAATCACTAGAACATTCTACACCATGACTGCCCAGGTGGGTAAATAGACTGTTCGGCCCGTGTCGGTCGTCTAAAATGAGTTATCTCAACATTTCACTTTTCAAGATGTCTCGACTTTGCATCGCCACAGAAAACTACCCGACGCAATGTTCGAACCGATATAACAGCATATCAATGATATGTCCTCGTACTCTCCTTAGCAAGATCCTAAGGTGGGTAAATGTACGGTTCACTCACAGATGGTTTCCAAAAATTGAAAAAAATCACCCAAAACCCAAATGTTTTCTCGCTAGAACAAAAATCTCCGGACGGAAAGTTTTGGTCGATATTGCAGGATCTGAAGCAAAAACCATAGAACATTCTACACCATGACTGCCCAGGTGGGAAAATGCACGGTTCGGTCCCTGCCGGTCGTCTCACATGGGTTATCTCAACATTTCACTTTTTAAGATGTGTCGACTTTACCTTGCCACAAAAAACTACCCGAGGCAAAATTCGAACCCATATAATAGGATATCAGTGACATGTTCTCGTACTCTCCATAGGGCGAGTCCTCAGGAGGGTAAATGCACGGTTCACTCACAGATGGTTTCCAAAATTGAAAAAAAATCACCCAACACCCCAATTTTGTCTCGCAAGAAAAAATCTCCCGAGTCAAAGCTTTGGTCGATATTGCAGGATCTGAAGCAGAAACACTAGGACATTCTACACGATGACTGCCCAGGTGGGTAAGTTCACGGTTCGGTGCCTCTCGGTCGTCTAACACGGGCTATCTCAACATCTCACTTTTAAAGATGTCTCGACTTTGCCTCGCCACAGAAAACTACCCGAGGCAAAGTTCGAACCGATATAACAGGATATCAATGACATGTCCTCGTACTCTCCATTGCCCGAGTCCTCAGATTGGCAAATACACGGTTCATTCATCGATGGTTTCCAAAAATTGAAAAAAAAATCATCAGGAACCCCAATTTTGTCTCGTCAAAAAAAAAAAAAACCCAACGGAACGTTTTGGTCGATATTGGAGGATCTGAAGCAGAAAACACTAGGACATTCTACACCATGACTGCCCAGGTGGGTAAATGCACAGTTCGGTCCCTGTGGGTCGTTTAACATGGGTTATCTCAACATTTCTCTTTTCACGACGTCTCGACTTTGCCTCGCCACAGAAAACTACCCGAGACAAAGTTCGAACCGTTAAACAGGATATCAATAACATGTCCTCGTACTTTCCATAGCCCAAGTCCTCAGGTGGGTAAATGCATGGTTCACTCATGATTACAGATGGTTTCCAAAAATTGGAAAAACATCACCCAACACCCAAATTTGGTCTCACCAGAAAAAATCCCCCGAATCAAAGTTTTTGTCGATATTGCAGGATCTGAAGCAAAAACACTATAACATTCTACACCACGACCTCCCAGGTGGATAAATGCACGGTTCGGTCCCTGTCGGTCGTCTAACATGGGTTATCTCAACATTTCACTTTTCAAGATATCTCGACTTTGGTTCACCACAGATCCTACTTGAGGCATACTTCGAACCGATATAACAGGACATCAATGACATGTCCCCTTAATCTCTATAGCTCGAGTCCTAAGGCGGGTAAATGCAGGGTTCACTCACAGACGGTTTAAAGAAATTGAAAAAAAAATCACCCAACACCGCAATTTGTTCTCGTCAGAAAAAAATCCCCCGAAGCAAAGTTTTGGTCAATAGTGCAGGACCTGAAACAGAAACTATAGAACATTCTACACCATGACTGGCCAGTTGGGTAAATGCACGGTTTGGTCCCTGTCGGTCGTCTATCATGGGTTATCTCAACATTTCACTTTTCAAGATGTCTCGACTTTGCCTCGCCACAGAAAACTACTCGAGGCAAAGTTTGAACCGATATAACAGGATTTAAATTACATGTTCTCGTCCTCCATATAGCCCGAGTTCTCAGGTGGGTAAATGCACGGTTCACTCACAGATGGTTTCTAAAAATTGAAAAAAAATCACCCAACACCACAATTTTTGTCTTGCCAGAAAAAAATCCCTCGATGCAAAGTTTCTGTCGATATTGCAGGATCTGAAGCAGAAACACTAGGACATTCTACACCATGACTGCCCAGGTGGGTAAATGCACGGTTCGGTCCCTGTCGGTCATCTTACATGTGTTATCTCAACATTTCACTTCTCAAGATGTCTCGACTTTGCTTCGCCACAGAAAACTTCCCGAAGCAAAGTTCGAACCAATAAAACAGGACTTAAATGACATGTTCTCGTACCCTCCATAGCCCGAATTCTCAGGTAGGTAAATGCACGGTTCACCCACAGATGATTTCCAAAAATTGAAAAAAAAAATCACCCAGCACCCAAATTTTGTCTCGCCAGAAAAAATCCCCCGAGGCAAAGTTTTGGTCGATATTGCAGGATCTGAAGCAGGAACACTTGAACATTTTACAGCATGACTGCGCAGATGGGTAAATGCACAATTTGGTCCCTCTCGGTCGTCTAACATGGGTTTTCCCAACATTTCACTCTTCAAGATGTCTCGACTTTGCCTCACCACAGATCCTACTCGAGGCAAAGTTCGAACTGATATAACAGGATATCAACAACATGTCCTACTACTCTCCATTGCCCGTTTCCTAAGGTGGGTAAATGCACAATTCACTCACAGATGGTTTCCAAAAATTGAAAAAAAAATCACCCAACACCCAAATTTTATCTCCCGAGTAAAAAATCCCCGCTGCAAAGTTTTGATCGATATTGCATGATCTGAAGCAGAAGCACTAGAACATTTTACACCATGACTGCCCAGGTGTGTAAATGCACCTTTCGGTCCCTGTCGGCCGTCTGACATGGGTTATCTCAACATTTCACTTTTCAAGATGTCTCAACTTTGCCTCGCCACAGAAAACTACCCGAGGCAAATTTCGAACCCATATAACAGGATATCAGTGACATGTCCTCGTATTCTCCATAGCCCGAGTCCTCAGGTGGGTAAATACACGGTTCACTCAGAGATGGTTTATAAAAATTTTTAAAAAAATCACCCAACACCACAATTTTGTCTCGCCAGAAAAAAACCCCCGAGGCAAAGTTTTGGTCAATATTGCCGAACCTGAAGCAGAATAACTAGAACATTCTACACCATGACTGCCCAGGTGGATAGATTCACGGTTCGGTCCCTGTCGGTCGTCTAACATGGGTTATCTCAACATTTCACTTGTCAAGATGTCTCGACTTTGCCTCGCCACAGAAAACTACCCAAGGCAAAGTTCGAACCGATATAACAGGATATTAATAACCTGTCCTCGTACTCTCAATAGCCCGAGTCCTCAGGTGGGTACATGCACGGTTCACTCACAGATGGTTTCCAAAAATTGTAAAAAAAAATCTCCTAACACCGCAATTTTGTCTCGCCAGAAAAAAATCCCCCGATGCAAAGTTTCTGTCGATATTGCAGGATCTGAAGCAAAAACACTAGAACATTCTACGTCATGACTGTGCCGGTGATTAAATGCACGGTTCGGTCTCTGTCGGTCGTCTAACATGGGTTATCAAAACATTTCACTTTTCAAGATGTTTCGACTTTGCCTCGCCACAGAAAACTATCCGAGGCAAAGATCGAACCGATATAACAGGATATTAATGACATGTCCTCGTATTCTCCATAGCCCGAGTCCTCGGGTGGGTAAATGCACGGTTCACTCACAGATGGTTTCTAAAAATTGAAAAAAAATCACCCAACACCACAATTTTGTCTCGCCAGAAAAAAATCCCCCGATGCAAAGTTTTGGTCGATATTGCAGGATCTGAAGCACAAACACTAGGACATTCTACACCATGACTGCCCAGGTGGGTAAATGCACGGTTCGGTCCCTGTCGGTCATCTTACATGTGATATCTCAACATTTCACTTTTCAAGATGTCTCGACTTTGCCTTGCCACAGAAGACTTCCCGAGGCAAAGTTCGAACCAATATAACAGGACTCAAATGACATGTTCTCGTACTCTCCATAGCCCGAATTCTTAGGTGGGTAAATGCACGGTTCACCCACAGATGATTTCCAAAAATTGAAAAAAAAATCACCAGCACCCCAATTTTGTCTCGCCAGAAAAAATCCCCCGAGGCAAAGTTTTGGTCGATATTGCAGGATCTGAAGCAGAAACACTTGAACATTCTTCACCATGACTGCCCAGATGGGTAAATGCACGGTTTGGTCAATCTCGGTCGTCTAACATGGGTTTTCTCAACATTTCACTCTTCAAGATGTCTCGACTTTGCCTCTGCACAAAAAACTACCCGAGGCAAAGTTGGAACCGATATAACAGGATATCAATTACATATCCTCGTACTCTCCATAGCTCGGGTCCTCAGGTGAGTAAATGGACGGTTCACTTACAGATGGTTTCCAAAAATTGAAGAAAAAAAAATCACCCAACACCCCAATTTTGTCTCGTCAGAAAAAATTCCCCGATGCAAGGTTTTGGTCGATATTGCAAGATCTGAAGCAGTAACACTAGAACATTCTAAACCATGACTGCGCAGGTGGGTAAATGCATGGTTTGGTCCCTATCGGTCGTCTAACATGGGTTATCTCAACATTTCACTTTTCAAGATGTCTCGACTTTGCCTCACCACAGATCCTACTCGAGGCAAAGTTCGAACTGATATAACAGGATATCAATAACATGTCCTACTACTCTCCATTGCCCGTTTCCTAAGGTGGGTAAATGCACAATTCACTCGGGAATGTCACAGATGGTTTCCAAAAATTGAAAAATAAATCACCCAACACCCAAATTTTATCTCCCCAGTAAAAAATCCCCGACGCAAAGTTTTGGTCGATATTGCATGATCTGAAGAAGAAGCACTAGAACATTTTACACTATGACTGCCCAGGTGTGTAAATGCACAGTTCGGTCCCTGTCGGCCGTCTAACATGGGTTATCTCAACATTTCACTTTTCAAGATGTCTCAACTTTGCCTTGCCACAGAAAACTACCCGAGGCAAAGTTCGAACCGATATAACAGGATATCAGTGACATGACCTTGGGTTCTCCATAGCCCGAGTCCTCAGGTGGGTAAATACACGGTTCACTCACAGATGGTTTATAAAAATTTTTTAAAAAATCACCCAACATCACAATTTTGTCTCGCCAGAAAAAATCCCCCAAGGCAAAGTTTTGGTCAATATTGCCGAACCTGAAGCAGAATAACTAGAACATTCTACACCATAACTGCCCAGGTGGATAGATTCACGGTTCGGTCCCTGTCGGTCGTCTAACATGGGTTATATCAACATTTCACTTGTCAAGATGTCTCGACTTTGCCTCGCCACAGAAAACTACCCAAGGCAAAGTTCGAACCGATATAACAGGATATTAATAACCTGTCCTCGTACTCTCAATAGCCCGAGTCCTCAGGTGGGTAAATGCACGGTTCACTCACAGATGGTTTCCAAAAATTAAAAAAAAAATCTCCTAACACCGCAATTTTGTCTCGCCAGAAAAAAATCATCCGATACAAAGTTTCTGTCGATATTTCAGGATCTGAAGCAAAAACACTAGAACATTCTACGTCATGACTGTGCCGGTGGTTAAATGCACGGTTCGGTCTCTGTCGGTCGTCTAACATGGGTTATCAAAACATTTCACTTTTCAAGATGTTTCGACTTTGCCTCGCCACAGAAAACTACCCGAGGCAAAGATCAAACCGATATAACAGGATATCAATGACATGTCCTCGTATTCTCCATAGCCCGAGTCCTCGGGTGGGTAAATGCACGGTTCACTCACAGATGGTTTCTAAAAATTGAAAAAAAAAATCACCCAACACCACAATTTTGTCTCGCCAGAAAAAAATCCCCCAAGGCAAAGTTTTGGTCGATATTGCAGGATCTGAAGCAGAAACACTAGGACATTCTACACCATGACTGCCAAGGTGGGTAAATGCACGGTTCGGTCCCTGTCGGTCATCTTACATGTGTTATCTCAACATTTCACTTTTCAAGATGTCTCGACTTTGCCTCGCCACAGAAAACTTTCCGAATCAAAGTTCGAACCAATATAACAGGACTTAAATGACATGTTCTCGTACTCTCAATAGCCCAAGTCCTCAGGTGGGTAAATGCAGGGTTCACTCACAGATGGTTTCCAAAAATTAAAAAAAAAATCTCCTAACACCGCAATTTTGTCTCGCCAGAAAAAAATCATCCGATACAAAGTTTCTGTCGATATTTCAGGATCTGAAGCAAAAACACTAGAACATTCTACGTCATGGCTGTGCCGGTGGTTAAATGCACGGTTCTTTCTCTGTCGGTCGTCTAACATGGGTAATCAAAACATTTCACTTTTCAAGATGTTTCGACTTAGCCTCGCCACAGAAAACTTCCCGAGGCAAAGTCCGAACTAATATAACAGGACTCAAATGACATGTTCTCGTACTCTCCATAGCCCGAATTCTCAGGTGGGTAAATGCACGGTTCACCCACAGATGATTTCCAAAAATTGAAAAAAAAAATCACCAGCACCCCAATTTTGTCTCGCCAGAAAAAATCCCCCGAGGCAAAGTTTTGGTCGATATTGTAGGATCTGAAGCAGAAACACTTGAACATTCTACACCATGACTGCCCAGATGGGTAAATGCACGATTTGGTCCCTTTCGGTCGTCTTACATGGGTTTTCTCAACATTTCACTCTTCAAGATGTCTCGACTTTGCCTCTGCACAAAAAACTATCCGAGGCAAAGTTCGAACCGATATAACATGATATCAATTACATATCCTCGTACTCTCCATAGCCCGGGTCCTCAGGTGAGTAAATGGACGGTTCACTCACACATGGTTTCCAAAAATTGAAGAAAAAAAATCACCCAACACCCCAATTTTGTCTCGTCAGAAAAAATCCCCTGAGGCAAAGTTTTGGTCGATATTGCAGGATCTGAAGCAGTAACACTAGAACATTCTACACCATGACTGCGCAGGTGGGTAAATGTATGGTTTTGTCCTTCTCGGTCGTCTAACATAGGTTATCTCAACATTTCACTTTTCAAGATGTCTCGACTTTGCCTCACCACAGATCCTACTCGAGTCAAAGTTCGAACTGATATAACAGGATATCAATAACAAGTCCTCCTACTCTCCATTGCCCGTTTCCTAAGGTGGGTAAATGCACAATTCACTCACAGATGGTTTCCAAAAATTGAAAAATAAATCACCCAACACCCAAATTTTATCTCCCCAGTAAAAAATCCCCGACGCAAAGTTTTGGTCGATATTGCAGTATCTGAAGCAGTAACACTAGAACATTCTACACCATGACTGCCCAGGTGTGTAAATGCACAGTTCAGTCCCTGTCGGTCGTCTAACATAGGTTATCTCAACATTTCACTTTTCAAGATGTCTCAACTTTGCCTCGCCACAGAAAACTACCCGAGGCAAAGTTCGAACCGATATAACAGGATATCAGTGACATGACCTCGTATTCTTTATAGCCCGAGTCCTCAGGTGGGTAAATGCACGGTTCGATCACAGATGGTTTATAAAAAATTTAAAAAAAAATCACCCGACACCACAATTTTGTCTCGCCAGAAAAAAATCCCCAAAGGCAAAGTTTTGGTCGATATTGCAGGATCTGAAGCAGAAACACAAGGACATTCTACACCATGACTGCCCAGGTGGGTAAATGCGCGGTTCGGTCCCTGTCGGTCATCTTACATGTGTTATCTCAACATTTCAATTTTCAAGATGTCTCGACTTTGCCTCGCCACAGAAGACTTCCCGAGGCAAAGTTCGAACCAATATAACAGGACTTAAATGACATGTTCTCGTACTCTCAATAGCCCGAGTCCTAAGGTGGGTAAATGCACGGTTCACTCACAGATGGTTTCCAAAAATTGAAAAAAAAATCTCCTAACACTGCAATTTTGTCTCACCAGAAAAAAATCCCCCGATGCAAAGTTTCTGTCGATATTACAGGATCTGAAGCAAAAACACTAGAACATTCTACGTCATGACTGTGCCGGTGGTTAAATGCACGGTTCGGTCTCTGTCGGTCGTCTAACATGGGTTATCAAAACATTTCACTTTTCAAGATGTTTCGACTTTGCCTCGCCACAGAAAACTACCCGAGGCAAAGATAGAACCGATATAACAGGATATCAATAACCTGTCCTCGTACTCTCAATAGCCCGAGTCCTCAGGTGGGTAAATGCACGGTTCACTCACAGATGGTTTCCAAAAATTGAAAAAAAAATCTCCTAACACAGCAATTTTGTCTCGCCAGAAAAAAATCCCCCGATGCAAAGTTTCTGTCGATATTGCAGGATCTGAAGCAAAAACACTAGAACATTCTACGTCATGACTGTGCCGGTGGTTAAATGCACGGTTCGGTCTCTGTCGGTCGTCTAACATGGGTTATCAAAACATTTCACTTTTCAAGATGTTTCGACTTTGCCTCGCCACAGAAAACTACCCGAGGCAAAGATCAAACCGATATAACAGGATATCAATGACATGTCCTCGTATTCTCCATAGCCCGAGTCCTCGGGTGGGTAAATGCACGGTTCACTCACAGATGGTTTCTAAAAATTGAAAAAAAATCACCCAACACCACAATTTTGTCTCGCCAGAAAAAAATCCCCCAAGGCAAAGTTTTGGTCGATATTGCAGGATCTGAAGCAGAAACACTAGGACATTCTACACCATGACTGCCCAGGTGGGTAAATGCACGGTTCGGTCCCTGTCGGTCATCTTACATGTGTTATCTCAAAATTTCACTTTTCAAGATGTCTCGACTTTGCCTCGCCACAGAAAACTTCCCGAGGCAAAGTTCGAATATATATAACAGGACTTAAATGACATGTTCTCGTACTCTCAATAGTCCGAGTCCTCAGGTGGGTAAATGCACGGTTCACTCACAGATGGTTTCAAAAAATTGAAAAAAAAATCTCCTAACACAGCAATTTTGTCTCGCTAGAAAAAAATCCCCCGATGCAAAGTTTCTGTCGATATTGCAGGATCTGAAGCAAAAACACTAGAACATTCTACGTCATGACTGTGCCGGTGGTTAAATGCACGGTTCGGTCTCTGTCGGTCGTCTAACATGGGTTATCAAAACATTTCACTTTTCAAGATGTTTCGACTTTGCCTCGCCACAGAAAACTACCCGAGGCAAAGATCAAACCGATATAACAGGATATGAATGACATGTCCTCGTATTCTCCATAGCCGGAGTCCTCGGGTGGGTAAATGCACGGTTCACTCACAGATGGTTTCTAAAAATTGAAAAAAAAATCACCCAACACCACAATTTTGTCTCGCCAGAAAAAAATCCCCCAAGGCAAAGTTTTGGTCGATATTGCAGGATCTGAAGCAGAAACACTAGGACATTCAACACCATGACTGCCCAGGTGGGTAAATGCACGGTTCGGTCCCTGTCGGTCATCTTACATGTGTTATCTCAACATTTCAATTTTCAAGATGTCTCGACTTTGCCTCGCCACAGAAGACTTCCCGAGGCAAAGTTCGAACCAATATAACAGGACTTAAATGACATGTTCTCGTACTCTCAATAGCCCGAGTCCTCAGGTGGGTAAATGCACGGTTCACTCACAGATGGTTTCCAAAAATTGAAAAAAAAATCTCCTAACACCGCAATTTTGTCTCGCAAGAAAAAAATCCCCCGATGCAAAGTTTCTGTCGATATTGCAGGATCTGAAGCAAAAACACTAGAACATTTTACGTCATGACTGTGCCGGTGGTTAAATGCACGGTTCTTTCTCTTTCGGTTGTCTAACATAGGTTATCAAAACATTTCACTTTTCAAGATGTTTCGACTTTGCCTCGCCACAGAAAACTTCCCGAGGCAAAGTCCGAACCAATATAACAGGACTCAAATGACATGTTCTCGTACTCTCCATAGCCCGAATTCTCAGGTGGGTAAATGCACGGTTCACCCACAGATGATTTCCAAAAATTGAAAAAAAAA
>MJUU01003174.1:0-36179 GCA_002080025.1 Modiolus philippinarum | reverse complement strand
AAAAAAAAAAAAAAAAAAATCGAAAAACACGCCCGAGGCAAAGTTTTGGTCGATATTGCAGGATCTTAAGCAGAAACACTAGAATATTCTACACCATGACTGCCCCGTTGGTTAAATGCACGGTTCGGTCCCTGTCGGTCGTCTAACATGGGTTTTCTCAACATTGCACTTTTCAAGATGTCTCGACTTTGCCTCGCCACGGAAAACTACCCGAGGCAAAGTTCGAACCGATATAACAGGATATCAATGACATATCCTCGTACTCTCCATAGCCCGAGTCCTCAGGTGTGTAAATGCACGATATACTCACCCAAGGCTTTCAAAAATTGAGAAAAAAAATCATTAATACACCCCAATTTTTTCTCGCTTGACAAAATCCCTCGAGGCACAGTTTTGGTAGATGTTGCAGGATCTCAAACAGAAACACTAGAACATTCTACACCATGGCTGCCCAGGTGGGTAAATGCACGATTCGGTGCTTGTCGGTCGTCTAACATGGGTTACCTCAACATTTCTCTTTTCAAGGTGTCTCGACTTTGCCTCGCCACAGAAAACTACAGGAGGCAAAGTTCGAAACGATATATCAGTATATCAATAACATGTCCTCATACCATCTATAGCCCGAGTCCTCGGGTGGATAAATGAACGGTTCACACACAGATGGGTTTCCAAAAATTGAAAAAGAAAATCACCCAACACCCCAATTTTGTCTCGCCAGAAAAAATCCCCCGAGGCAAAGTTTTTGTCGATATTGCAGGATCTGAAGCAAAAACACTAGAACATTCTCTACCACGACCTCGAAGGTAGGTTAATGCACGGTTCGGTCCCTGTCGGTCGTCTAACATGGGTTATCTCAACATTCACTTTTCAAGATGTCTCGACCTTGAAACAGATCCTACTCGAGGCAAAGTTCGAACTGATATAACATGATATGAATGATCTGTCCTCGTACTTTCCATATCCCGAGTCCTAAGGTGGGTAAATGCACGGTTCACTCACAGATGGTTTCCAAAAATTGAAAAAAAATCACCCAACACCCCAATTTTGTCTCGCTAGAAAAAAATCACCCTCACCCGAGGCAAAGTTTTGGTCGATATTACAGGATCTGAAGCAGAAGCCCTTAAACAATCTACTCTATGACTGCCAAGTGTTGTAATTGCACGGTTCGGTCCCTGTCGGTCGTCTAACATGGGTTATCTCAACATTTCACTTTTCAAGATGTCTCGACTTTGCCTCGCCACACAAAACTACCCGAGGCAAAGTTCGAACCAATATAATAGGATATCAATGACATGTCCTCGTACTCTTCATAACCCGAGTCCTCAGGTGGGTAAATGCACGGTTCATTTACAGATGGTTTCCAAAATTTGAAGAAAAAAAGTCACCCAACACCCCAATTTTGTGTCGCCAAAAAAAAATCAGGTTCTCCTTTTTTGACAGTTTACAACATCAGGGTACAAGAGTTGATAAGTAAAGAGGGGAAATTCATACTTTCTACCTGGCCTTGATTTAAAATTTGCTTTAATATATAAAAACAAATTTTAACAATGGATTTGAAGCCTATGCATACTCTGATCATTACAAAGACATGAAAACAATTAAAAAAATGGAAAAGGAAACACATGAATATCAAATGCAACAAAAGAACTAGGAACGATATTTGAGGACAACGAGATTAGGTAGAAGATAACTGTCGGCTCTGACTAAATACCAGCTTTTTCTCGAAATATACATTAGAAAAAATGTAAAATGGCTTTTTAGTAGCTTTTTAAATTTTCAGTACACGGCTCTGTCGTCTATAACATGCCTTCATAATTTTTCAACTTTTCAAATTTTCATACAAAAAACAAAGCATAAAAAACAACATAAAAGAAAAAGTACCCCCCCCAAAAAAAAAAAAAAGAAAAATGAGAAAACTTTGTCACATTTCACTTTTCAAGATGTCTCGACTTTGCCTCACAACAGAAAACTACCCGAGGCAAAGTTCGAACCGATATAACAGATTTCAATGACATGTCCTCGTACTCTCCATAGCCCGAGTCCTCAGGTGGGTAAATGCACGGTTCACTCACAGATGGTTTCCAAAAATTGAAAAAAAGCACGCAACACCGCAATTTTGTCTCGCTAGAAAAAAAAATCGCCCGAGACAAAGTTTTTGTCGATATTGCAGGATCTGAAGCAGAAATACTAAAACATTCTACACCATGACTGCCAAGTTGGGTAAATGCACGGCTCGGTCCCTGTCGGTCGTCTTACATGGGTTATCTCACATTTCACTTTTCAAGATGTCTCGACTTTGCCTCCGTACAGAAAACTACCCGAGGTAAAGTTCGAACCGATATATCAGGATACCAATGACATGTCCTCTAACTTTTCATAGCCCGACACCTCAGGTGGGTAAATCCACGGTTCACTCACAAATGGTTTTCAAAATTTGAAAAAAAATCACCCAACACCCCAATTTTGTCTCACCAGAAAAATTCCCCGGGGCAAAGTTTTGATCGATATTGCAGGATCTGAAGCAAAAACACTAGAACATTCTATACCATGACTGCCGAGGTCGGTAAATGCACGGTTCGGTCCCTGTTGGTCGTCTAACATTGGTTATCTCAACATTTCACTTTTCAAGATGTCTCGACTTTGCTTCGCCACAGAAAGCTACCCGAGGCAAAGTTTGAACCTATATAACATGATGTGAATGACATATCCTCGTACTTTCCATAGCCCGAGTCCTCAGGTGGGTTCACTCACTGATGGTTTCCAAAAATTAAAAAAAAATTAATCACCCAACACCCCAATTTTGTCTTGCCAGACAAAAAATGCATGGGTGTTCCGCGGAACACATGTGTCGCCTGCACAATATATATTAAAGAATTCCTGTATTGTTAGAAATGACAAAGTTCAAAGATAATCAGAAGAAAAATCAAAATTAAAGAAAATAAAAATGAAGGGGCATATCTACAATATATATTGAAGCATTCTGCATGTTTGGATGAAAAGTATCAAGCGGTCTAGGAGTTGCCGATAATGGAGGCATACGCTTAAGACTCCAATGAATTAAAATAAAGAAGTCAAAATATAGCTAGAAAACCTGGAAAAAATAAAATAAATGAAAAACTAAATGCATGTTGCACATCTACAATATATACTGAAGCATTCCTGCAAGTTTCGTTCGAAAGTACCCAGCGGTTTAAGAGAAGATGCGGATAATGGAGGTATACCCTGTGACACTAATAAGGTAAAATGACAAAGTCCAAAGATAGCTAAAAAATTGAAAAAATCAAAATTAATCAAAAACAAAATGCATGGTGCACATCTGCAATATATATTGAAGCATTCTTGCAAGTTTGGTTGGAAAGTAACAGGCGGTCTAGGAATGGAGGTATACCCTATGACTCCAATAAGCTAAAAGGACAAAGTCCAAAAATAGGTTCAAAATCTGGAAAAAAAAAATAAAGAAAAACAAAATACATGGTGCACATCTACAATATATACTGAAGCATTCCTGCAAGTTTCGTTCAAAAGTACCCAGCCGTTTAAGAGGAGATGCGGAAAATGGAGGTATACCCTATGACGCTAATAAGCTAAAATGACAACGTCCAAAAATAGCTAAAAAACGAAAAAATCAAAATTAATCAAAAAGTAAATGCATGGTGCACATCTGCAATATATATTGAAGCATTCTTGCACGTTTGGTTGGAAAGTACCAAGCGGTCTAGGAGGAGTTGCGGATAATGGAGACATACCCTCAAGACTCCAGAAAGGTACCCTCAAGACTCCAGAAAGCTAAAATGGCAAAGTCCAAAAAACAGCATAAAATCTGTAAAAAACAAAATTAAAGAAAAACAAAACGCATGGTCTACTTCTTCAATATATACCGAAGCATTTCTGCAGGTTTGGTTGAAAAGGGTCAAGTGGTTTAGGAGAAGTTGCGGATAATGGAGACGTACCCTCAAGACTCCAGAAAGCTAAAATGGCCAAAAACAGCATAAAATCTGTAATAAACAAAATTAAAGAAAAACAAAACGCATGGTGCACATCTTCAATATATACTGAAGCATTACTGCAGGTTTAGTTGAAAAGGGTCAAGTGGTTAAGGAGGAGTTGCGGATAATGGAGACGTACCCTCAAGACTCCAGAAAGCTAAAATAGCAAAGTCCAATAACAGCGTAAAATCTGTAAAAAACAAAATTAAAGAAAAAAAAATGCATGGTGCACATCTTCAACATATACTGAAGCATTCCTGCAAGTTTGGTTGAAAAGTGCCAAGCGGTTGAGGAGGGGATGCGGATAATGCTTAAATTTTTTTGAGCCATACGGACAGACAGACGGACAGACAGACAGACAGGCGGACGGACGCAAGACGACGGATAGTGATCCCTATGTGTCGATCCTGCACTAGGTGCAGGCGACACAAAAATCAGGTTCACCTTTTTTTGACAGATTACAACAATAGGGTACAAGAATTGATAAGTCAAGAGAGGAAATTCATACACTTTCTACCTGGCCTTGATTTAAAATTTGCTTAAATATATAATAAACATATTTTAACAATGGATTTGAAGCCTATGCATACTCTGATCATTACATAAACATGAAAACAATTATAAAAATGGAAAAGGAAACACATGAATATCAAATGCACCAAAAGAACCAGGAATGATATTCGAGGACAACGAAATTAGGTAGAAGATAACTGTCGGCTCTGACTAAATACCGGCCTCTTCTCGGAATGTACATTAGAAATAATGGAACATGGCTTTTTCGTGGCGTTTTAGATTTTCAGTACACGGCTCTGTCGTCTATAACATGCTTCATAATTTTTCAACTTTTCAAATTTTCATACAAAAAACAAAGCATAAAAAACAACATAAAAGAAAGAAAAATACCCCCCCCCAAATAAAAGAAAAGAAGAAATAAGAAAATTTTGTCACCTTTTTATAACCAAGGCGTGTAGATTAAGTAATGATCAGAAATGACTCACTTACAATCTTACATTGATGTTTATATCTTAAATGTTTTGGTGTTTTCTAAAGATCTAAAATTGACGTAATATTATATACGAGATTATATGCATTTCCCTTTAATAAATTGTCTATATTGATTGAATTAACCCAAAAACGACACAATTCCACCATAATATAACCTTTATCAGCAGTATTGATCATTTATTATATACAACTACGCCAAAAATTATTTGTTGGAACTTAATTAACGTTTGGATCTTATTTGAAATTTTGGTTTCCATACGTACTCGAAAAGTGGCTGCTAGCAATTTGGCTGCTGGCTTCTAAATCTCGATCTCAAAAGTAAGATTTTTGACAAGAAATTTAGGAAATTCGAAAGAAAAATCTTTTATTTTGACGAAATGCATTGTATCCGAGTATTGAGCTTAAACCTATCATTTCGACAGGGAGGAACTTCATATCACGTTGAGATACCAGTTTTCTTATTTTTTTGTTGACTCTTGCTTGTCATTAATTACAACTTTATGAACTCGTAATAACAGATTTTACAATTTGATATCAGAGATTTCAAAATTTGTTATGAAGATTTCAAAAATTTGTGATTTCAGTTTATTCAATCTCTTCTCACAAATTCAAAAATCTGTTAGGACATTTTTTTTAGAATTTGTTATAACGAATTATACAATTTGTTATAACGAGTTCTGAAATGTTCTATAACGGATTAAATTCGTTAAAACAAATTTTACAATTTGTTATAACGAATTCAACAATTTTTATATAACGAATTAAATTCGTTATAATAATTTCAGCAATGTGTTATAACGAATAAAAAATTTGTTATAACAAATTTAATTCGTTATAACAAATTCCAGAATTCGTTATAACGAATACAAAATATTTTTGATAGGTCCTATGTGGGCTTCCTTATTTAAACAATTCCTCGGTAATCATCATGTTAGTATCGTCAATATTAAACAAAAATGTTAAAACTTCAAAAATACCTTGCCAGTAGGGCTTCAAAGACTTTGTTAGCAATTATTTAAAACGTAATCTGTTAAATCTATAAAAGAGAACGTTGTCCTTGAGGGTGAAAGCGAAAATATTTAAAGATATGTTTTCTTGGTATATTTCAAAAATATAGTTTGTAATCATCAGGTTAACATGTTTTATCTTCAGGAAAAAAGTGAAAGACTAACAACAATTGTCAGAATATGGAAATGTGATGCACAAGAGATTCAATAGACAATTAAACTTAAAGAATTTCAAGATAAAGTTTAAATCTTATACTTTTAGTCGTAATTTTATAGGGGTAGGGATAAGATTTATGTATTGTTATCAAATATTTGGAAAACAAAGGTTCCATATGAGGATTATGTGTAAGGCTCATGCCATATGCTATCGTTGGATGCCAATATCAGTCAACATTTTGAAGCAATTGAAATAATACTTTTGCGGAAAAAAAAATCATCGGGCAGATCCAAAATTAGGGTCTGTTCCACGATTGCATGCAGGTCATGTTCCTATTTACATGTTTCATTTTAAAAATGAGAGGGTTTGTATGCGAACTTAAAGTGTTTGGGGTTTGGAAATAGAGGGGGTGTACAGTGGTCATTTTTAAGCCCATTAACTATAAATAGCAATAAATTTCGCTGCAATTATTGCTGAGACGTTTTGAACTTACTATGAGGTATGAGTAAAGCTCATTGTTGAAGGCCTCATTGTGACTTCAAGATGAGAAATAACAATTAAAGCGTTGTTCAAATACTTAGTTTTAACGTGTATTTTTAAATATTTTGTCTCATTTGCATTTTCTACACTTCCCTTCATTGTTAATCACACGGGAATATTTTTATATATTACACAATTTTTCCAAAACATACAAATGAGTAAATCGAAATTTCCAAAATCTTGTTTTAAGAAACCGAAAAAAAAACATGGCGAACTATGCCATACCAGAAACTCTATGCATGGTTCATGAGTTCCTATCGTTGTCTACGTTTGTCTTCTGTCTTATACGTGTTTTTCTTGTATAGTTCCCTTGCAAATTGTTCCATGTAATTATTATTTTCAGCCATTATAGGTGTTTCCTGTTATCCATTTTTTAACATATGAGGATCAAATAACATCTTACTACTTGCTTCAGTATCACTTATAGCTAAAATAGTTGGCTATCAATATATGCAATTTTGCCATATTTTTGTGGAATTTTTAATGTAGAATGGTATACGCAACTTTGAAAATAAGGAGATGTAAACTTGCAATGAGACAAAGTCAACACATGTCATCACTTAACAGTTCATTGAAATGATTTTTAAAAATACATGTACAGTATGTCTTTGGAATGTCTAATGGGTGCATTTATTGGTATATCATCTACACAAATGCTCAACTTAATTAAAAAAAAACATACAAACACTGAGAACTAATACAAAAAACACTTTTTGTTATTTTCGTTCCTGAAATTGTTATCGTTCCGTCATCTGTTAAATCGATAAAATAAAACGCTGCCCTTGATATAAACTTCAATGGAAAATGATTGATCTTACAACCTTTACTGGGATTCAAACAATAGATTCTGTATAGCAGATTCTCACTGTCCCCCTAAAATAGCTTTCTGTGAGTTAATATATGTTGGCAAGAGACAATTCATGTCCATTTCATCCATATAGAACTTGCTACACGGTAGAGACCGATAACAATACAATGTACTGGTCATTTCTTATTAAATACAACTTTATATAAAGCTCACAGTCAATGAGTTTACTTTAAAAGAAAGAAGTGTAGTCATCTCGATTTTGATTATATATAAGAACCAGAGGAAATTACACAATCATGGCAAATAGGAAAATCTCAAAATACGATAAGAACTCATTTGTTATTTGCCTTTTAATTGATAAAAATATAATGTTACGTAAATAGTTTTTGGCACGTGGAAAACAAAGACAGAAACAATAAATGTATACCATAATTACTTAATACTGTGATTTTATGATTTGAAGTAACAAAAGTCTCGGAAATGTCAAATTTGCTTAAATTTTTGATGGGATGGGTACCAAAATGCTCATATATTGTATCACGCTGAACACTTCTAGTACATTTATACAGTACGTAAAGATGCCCAACGTATTGCTGAAACCAACTTAATCGCAATATAACGGATAAACGCATAATTCTCGGCAATTTTAATAAATTAAATTGTAATTTAGTAAAATTCTGAAAGGCTGAAAATTCCCATTTTTGAAGAATATTGACAAAAATATTAAATTTTACCAATTTGAAATTATGTTTTACAATGTATCCAATGTATTATTTGGAAAGAAAGTAAAACATTTGTATATGTTTTCTTATATATATAGAAAGACAGTCTAACTTTGACATTTTTTAATCTAAATTTTGCTTGGGTGGGGAAAAACGTTTCGGGATTTAGGGTCTTACTTAACACTCCTTGATGTTTCTTAACCGTGCCCTGACTCAATGTACGCACTGCATAGAAAAAATGATTTGCCTATCTGCAGATATATCCCCCAGATTTGACATATATAACGATTAAATGAGGAAATATTGAAACCCCATTTTTTTATAGATTGTGGGCAAAATATTGAGTTTTTGTCGACAAATGAGTGTTAAAATGCCAAGTCATGAAATCATTCGTGCAATATGAATTTATTCAACACATATTTTGTGTGTAATGGTAAATTTTATGCAACCATTAGAAAGAAATGTCAATTTTATGAAGAAAATTCAATGGGGGAGGGGAAAGTTTAATAGATGTAGGAAGTTTATATTACTTAAAAAATTGCTATAATTTGTGCTTCTTCTATAGGAGACATTGTTTGTGTACTTTTATTCTATACAACTTTTAGTTACTTTAAACTGTTCAAACATAATATGAGTCAGGAGAATGACAAAACTGAGGTCAAAACGAAAATATTAAACGATCTGTTTTCTTGGTATATTTAAGATATATAGCATGTAATCATCATGTTAACACATTTTATCTCCAGGAAAAAAATTTAAGAATAACAACAAGTGTCATAATATGGAAATGAAATGCACAAGGGATTCTATAGACCATTAAACTTAAACAATTTCAAGATAAATCTTAAATTTTTTAATTTTAGTCAGAATTTTATAGGGGTAAAGGTAAGATTTATTTTTTTAGATATTTGTCTAACAAAGGTGTCATATGAGGAGTATGTGTAAGGCTTATACCATATGCTATCGTTGGATGCCGATTTATTTTAAATGAGAGGTATCAGTCATCATTTAGATGCAATTGAAATAATTCTTTTCCGAAAAATAAGCAAAAACGATTATTTCATAACCCATCGGGTGGGTCCAAAATAAGGGTCTGTTCCACTATTGCATGCAGGTTATGCTCCTGTTTACATGTTTTATTTTAAAGATGAGAGGGTTGTATGCGAACGTAAAGTGTATGGGGTAGGGCATTGGGGGAGATACAGTGGTTATTTCCGCCCATTGACTATACATAGCAAGACATTTCTCTGAAATTAGTGCTGCAGTTTTGAACTTACTATGAGGTGTGAGTAAAGAGCGTTGTTGAAGGCCTCATTTGGACATCAAGATGAGGAATAACAATTAAAGCGTTGTTCAAATACTCAATTTTTACCGTGTATTCTTAAAGATTTTGTCTCATATGTCTCATTTGTATTTACTATATATCCCCTTATTGTTAATCTCACGGGAATTTTTTTATATATTACACAATTTTTCCAAAACTTTCTTTGTAGCAACATTCCAAAAGCACCAGTATACGGAGTTTACATCTTCCAACTCATTCGCTACTCAAGGGCCTGTGGTCGATACAGTGACTACCTTTGTAGAGATCGGTTGCTTACAAATAGGCTACTTAAGCAAGGGTATCTTGTCCATAACTTGAGGTCATCAGTACAGAAGTTTTACGGTCGACATCACGATCTTGTGGACCGCTATGAGATATCTGTTTCCCAGATGACAAAAGATCTTTCTCTTTGCCACTAAAGTTTGTTTTTTCTCTACCGGATTTGACTTTACTACCGGAGATGACATTTTCAACACGGCGGGTGTCTTATAAGAAGGAGGAGATGCTTACCCTACCGGTGCGCCTGATCTCACCCATGGTTTTTATTGGGTCCGTGTTGTTCATTTTTGTATATGTGCGTGTCTTCATTTTCTTTTCTGTGCCGTGCTCATGTTATGTCTTCGTTTGTTTGTTTTACCAACATTGCCATTGGCCTTGGATTGTTCTTTTCAGACTGACGGTTCGGTTCTCACTTACTACACAAATGAATAAATCGAATTTTCAAATTCTTGTGTTAAGAAACCGAAAAATTATGGCGAAGTATGCCATACCAGAAACTCTATGCATGGTATATGAGGATCAAATAACATCTTGTAACTTGCTACATAATCACTTATAAATAAAATAGTTGGCTATCAATGTATGCAATTTTGCCTTATATTCAAGGAATTTTTAATGTAGAATGGTATAGGCAACTTTCAAAACAAGGACATATAAACTTGCAATATGACAAAGTTAACACATGTCATCACTTAAATTTATGAACATTTCATTGAAATGTTTTTAAAATTACATATACAGTATGTCTTTAGACTGTCTATTGGGTGCATTTGGTGGTATATCATCTACACAAATGCTCAACTTAATTGAAAAAAAAAACAAAAACAAAAACAAAAAACAAAAAACAAAAAAAACACCGAGAACTAACACAAAACACACAATCCGTAATTGTCGTTCCTGCGATCGTTATTGTCCGATTGATTGTTTTTCTGCTGAAGATGTTCGTATAATTGATTACCTTTGTTATACAGTTTTATTCCTCTAATGATATATTTCACTTGATTATATGACGGGAACCATTTTCCGACCATTACACGTGTAAAAAAAAATTCTGCATGTTTAAATGGTCCTTTCGTTTCAATTGTAGTTGTCACGATATCGGTGTTTGTCGTTTTGTCAGTCTCCACAACCCATTTGGTTATTGGATTTTTTGTGAGTATGATCTTCTTTTCTTTGCCATGAAGAAAAAGTCCTTTCTCTTTATGTTTTATTGCACCGTCACATAAGGGAACCCATATTGTATATTGGTCAATTGGGACCTCTTCGTCATCCTCAGTGAAGGCTGTATATCCATTTTCAAATGATATTTCATTTTTTTCCATGGTAAATATCCTTAAAACATAAAATAAAAAAAAATCAGTAAGATTTCATACAGTGGGGTGCGGACATAACCCTTTCGTCCAAGTTAACTTGGAGAGCAGTCACGAGAACAACTCAAAGTTAACTTGAAGTTAACTTGAAACACACTTGGAACAGTCCTAGAATCATGTTTGGTCTGGTCCTAGAATCATATCTGATTCTCGGAAACGATAAAAAAATTATGAAAACATTGTGTTGCAAAAATACTCCTCTCATGAAGATCTATATTTCTGGTTGGTTAGAGAAAAATAATCCGTCCGCCATTTTCGAAATGGCTGCCATTCGAAATTTTGTTATCGCGATATCTCGGAAACGATAGAAAAATTATGAAAACATTGTGGTGCAAAAATACTCCTCTCATGAAGATCTACATGTCTGTTTGGTCCAAAAAAATTTCCATCAGCCATTTTTAAAATGGTCGCCATTCGAAATTTTGTTATTGCGATATCTCGGAATCGATAAAAATTTATGAAAACATTGTGTTGCAAGCGTACTCCTCTTATGAAGATCTACATTTCTGATTGGTTAAAAAAAATTCCGTCCGCCATTTGAAATTTTGTTATCGCGATATCTCGGAAACTATTAAAAAATTATGAAAATATTGTGTGCAAAAATACTCCTCTCCTAAAGATCTACATTTCTGGTAGGTCAACAAAAAAATTTCCTCTGCCAATTTCAAAATGGCTGCCATTCGAAATTTTATTATTGCGATATCTCGGAAACGATAAAAAATTTATGAAAATATTGTGTTGCAAAAATACTCCTCTCCTGAAGATCTACATTTCTGGTTGGTAAAGAAAAAATTTTCGTCTGCCATTTTCAAAATGACCGCCGTTCGAAATTTTATTATAGGGATATCTCGGAAAACATAATGTCTCAATAATACTCCCCTTATTAAGATCTTCATTTATGGCTGGTCAAACTTTAGACATAATGAAACATAACATTGACGGGGAAAGACCTTGCAATTGTTCTCTGAACAATTGACTTTAAATCATTATTATTATTCTTTTTTCTTCCTCTGCCATCAATGTTGGCAAAGTGCTTTGACCAATCATTACCAAACTTGGTACACTTAACAAGCATTAGCCGGGCTCGACTCAGGTCACCCTATGAACTGATTCTAGTTTTAGTAACAGAGTTATCTCCCCGAATACAGTTTATCTTGTTATCAGATCTCCTCATTAACCGTTACCGATATCAAAAATCTGAGTCGAAGAAAAGTTGCATTTTTCCTCAGGATGAATTATCATGCAGAAAATTTTTTTTTGGGTGGTGACCCCGGTTACGCGTTTTTGACCCCTAAATATGCAAATTTCTCAAAGTTGTCGGATTTCGGTGAAAATTTGATTTCCAGGTAGCTTTCATGTCCCTGATAATAAAAAGGTGGTCCAAAAATTTTTTCGTCCGCCATTTTCAAAATGGTCGACATTTGAAATTTTGTTATCGGGACATCTCGTAAACGATAAAAAAATTATGAAAGCATTAAACTGCAAATATGTTCCTTTCATTGAGATCTACATTTGAATCAATTGAACAAAAACTGTGCGACGAACCGTTTTTGAGTTATAGCCCTTGGCGCGTTTCGGTAAAGCGTTTTTTTGCGAATAACTTTGAAACGCTTACAGATAATATAGTAAGCATATATGTTTAAAGTAATCAGTATGAAAAGACCTTCAATTTGAGTACCAGGTTTAAGGTCATCGGTGACCTTTGATCTTGACCTTTGACCTTATTATCAGATGAACTCGGAAACCGAAATAGATGGCTGAAAAGATGTATCAGCAAAAATGTTCATGATGTCAAGAGCTACATTTGTCTCATTTGGACCGAAGCTCTCCGATGACTACCCATAGACTTATTTCCCTTGACGCATGTCGGAAATAGGTTTTTTGCGTATAACTTTTAAATCTTTACAGGTAGTATGGTCATGTAACATATCAAATTAATCACTATGAAGAGACCTTCAATTTAAGCACAAAGTCAAAGGTCATCAAGGTCTATGGTCGAGGTCATAGCCATTTTTTGTCTTTTTATTATAAAAACAGTAATTAAAACGGTTAGAAATAGAACATCAGATATATTGAAGACAATATGCATCTCATTAAGAAAATTTCAAACACAAAACGTAACAAAACGTTACGAAAGACCTTGCAATTTTTCTCTGAACAATTGACCTTTTAATTATTATTCTTTTTGTTGCGTACCCCCCTCCCACAGGCAGACAAACTACGCGACATATCACTACGAAACTTAGTGCCATATATCGGTTTAACGACAGGACCTCAATTCAGAAACCGGTGTGCCGATCTATTTTTAGTGACGGAGTTATCTGCCCGACACCGAAAACCCTGGTTAGCAGATCTCCTCAGAAATTGTAACCAATATCAAAATTCTGAATGGGGAAAATATTATATCGTAACGATGATTTATCAAGGAAAAACAGTTAATTTGGGTCACGACCCCAGTTACGCGTTTTTGACCCCTAAATATGCAAATTTCTCAAAGTTATCGGATTTCCACCAAATTTTGTTTCCAAGCAGCTCTTATGGTCCTGATCACAAATCTGGGATCGAATTTTTTTTTGGCCGTCATTTTCAAAATGGCCGCCATTTGAAATTTTGTTATCGCGATATCTCGAAAACGATAAAAAAATTCTGAAAACATTATATTGCAAACAAACTCCTTTCATTGAGATCTACATTTTATTCAATAGGCGTGAAACTCTGCGATGAACGGTTTTTGAGTTAGAGCCCTTGACGCGTTTCGGTAAATCAGTTTTATGCAAATTACTCAGAAACCGTAAGTCGTAGAGACCTGAAACTTGCACCATTGATCATGACTACACTTAAGCTTGAGAATGATGTCAAGGTCAAAGGTCAAGTTTGACCTTGACTTTTGACCTAACACCTTGTTAGCGGATAAACTTAGAAACCGTAATAGATGGCTGAAAAGATGTAATGGGGAAAATGTTCATCTTCACAAGACGCAACTTTGTAACATTGGTCCGAAGAGATTCGCAACTTTTTATGTGAGTTATTGCCCTTTGAAAATTTTTGAGTTCCCGTTTATGCTAAATACTCTCAAAAACAAAGCTGTAGAGACCTTACACCTGCACCATTGTTCATGACAAGACTTGACCTTTAAAATAATGTCAAGGTAAAAGGTAAATTGTGACCCTGACCTTTGACCTTGAACCTTGTTAGTGGATAAACTCGGAAACCGTAATAGATATCTGATTAAATGTATTTGACAAAATGCTTGTTAAGATCTTCATTTGGTACATTGGGTCCAAAATAATTGGACCATTAGTTTTGGACCTAGGGCCCAAAAACCATTTTTCGAGGTCCGATTTTAGGGTTTTTTGCTTATATCTCAAAAACTATTAAAGATACAAAGAAACTATAAGAAAATAAAATGTTCAAAAAGTCCCTAGCAACCATAGGCAAAAAGTTTTTAATGTTGTTAAGAAGAAATAAATGACAATGCAAACCGGAAGTGACTATCATGTCCTTAGCAACCAGCGAATTTTTCGAAAAAGTCCTTAGCAACCGTAGGCAAAAAGTTTTGTAATGCTGTAAAGAGAAAATAAATGACAATGCCAACCGGAAGTGACTATCATGTCCTTAACAACAAGCTATTTTTAAAAAAAAAGTCCTTATCAACCGTAGGCAAAAAGTTTTGTAATGTTGTAAAGAGGAAATAAATGACAATGCCAACCGGAAGTGACTATCATGTCCTTAGCAACAAGCTAATTTTTCGAAAAAGTCGTAGCAACCGTTGAGCAAAAGGCTTATAAAGGTCAGAACTTTTGTTTGCATCACATTCTTGACTGATATAGACAACAAAATCAAACTCAAACATGTTATCATGGTGAAAACTGGTGAAAGACTTTTCAATTGTTCTCTGAACAATTGACCTTTAATTTATTTTTTTTTCTCCCGCCGCAACCACTGTAAAAAAACTACGCGACATATCATTTCGACTCTTGGTGTCCTGAATCGATATGACTGCGGGACTTCAATATTCAGTGAAGCATATCGATCTATTTTTAGTAACGGAGTTATCTCCCCTAACACGGTTTATCTTGTTAGCAGACCTCCTCAGAAACCGTAACCGATATCAAAATTCTGAATGGGGGAAATGTTGGATTCATCCTCAGGATGATTTATCATGCAAAAAAAAATTTGGGGTCGCGACCCCGGTTACGCGTTTTTGATCTCTAAATATGCAAATTTCTCAAAGTTATCAGATTTCCGTCCATTTGGTTTCCAGATAGCTTTCATGGTCCTGATTACAGATCTGAAGTAAACAATTTTTTTTTTGTCCGCCATTTTCAAAATGGCCGCCATTCAAATTTTTGTTTTCAGAATATCTCGAAAACGATAAAAATGTTCTGAAAACATAATATTGGAAAAATACTCCTCTCATTGAGATCTACATTTGATGCATTACATGAAAACTCCCTTACAAACCGTTTTTGAGTTATAGCCCTTGATGTGTTTCGGTAAATCGGTTTTTTGAGAATAACTTTTAAACCCTTACAGATAGTATAGTCAAGTTACATATCAAATTGATCAATAAGAAGAGACCTTCAATTTGAGTCCAAGGTCAAATGTCATCAAGGTCAAAGGTCAAGTTCACTGTTAAATTTATGTGTCTATGACCTATCTCTTCAAGTCAAGTGTTGACAAAATCAACAAAAAGTGGTTTGACCTTTATTTAAAAAATCAAGGCCACAAGAATTGATTTTAAACATCATACTTTGCTTCTGATGGACATTTGATGTGCATTTTACTAAAAAATCCTAATTTTTGACCCTGACCTCTAAAAACAAGGTCAAGTGTCTAATACCAGCTATAAAACAGATACACACCATTTTAATAAATTTTTGCATGATTATTAAGGTCTTTCACCACAGTGAAAGTCCTTACTGTTATTCTTCGGATTATTAAGGTCTTTCACCAAAGTGAAAGACCTTATTGTAATTCTAAGGTCTTTCACCATAGTGAAAGACCTTCTTGTAATTCTTCTGATTATTATTAGGGTCTTTCCCGACTCCAGTCGGAAACACCTTATAGTAATTCTTCTGATTATTATTATTATTATTATTAATGTCTTTCCCGACTAAAGTCGGAAAGACCTTATAGTAATTCTTCTGATTATTATTAAGGTCTTTCTCCACAGTGAAAGACCTTCTTGTTATTCTTCTGAATATTATTATTATTATTATTATTATTATTCTTTTTCTACCGTAACCCCGTAAACAAAAAACTACGCGACATCTCGTAACTAAACTTAGAGTGGTAGTTCAGTTCAGGAATGGGACCTCAAAACTCACCCTGCGAACAAAATCTATTTTTAGTAACAGAGTTATCTCCCCAATCACGGTTTAAGTTGTGTGCAACTCTCCTCAGAAACCGTAACAGATATCAAAATTCTGAATGGGGGAAAATGTTCGACTCATCCTCAGGATGATTTGTCATGCAAAAAAAAATTTTGGGTCGCGACCCCGGTAACGCGTTTTTGAATCCTTAATATGCAAATTTTTGAAAGTTATCGGATTTCCACCAAATTTGGTTTCCAGGTAGCTTTCATGGTCCTGATTACAAATCCTGGGTCAAAATTTTTTTTTCGTCCGCCATTTTCAAAATGGCTGCCATTCAAATTTTAGTTTTCGGAATATCGCGGAAACGATTAAAAATTTCTGAAAACATTATATTGGAAAAATGCTCCTCTCATTGAAATCTACATTTGATACATTTACATGAAAACTCTGCGACTAACCGTTTTTGAGTTATAGCCCTTGACTCGTTTCGGTAAATCGGTTTTTCGCGAATAACTTTTAAACCTTTACAGATAGTATAGTCAAGTTGCATATCAAATTGATCAGTAAGAAGAGACCTACAATTTGAGTCCAATTTCTAAGGTCATCAAGGTCAAAGGTCAAGGTCATAGCCAAATTTGGGTCTTTTTTAGGTAAAATATCCAAAATGATAAGAGATAGATGATTAAATACATTGGAGAAAATGTAAATACCATTGAGATCTACATTTGTCTTATTGGATCCAACACTTTTTGACCATTGGTTTGGACCTATGGCCCAAAAACCATTTTTTGAGGTCCAACTAGGGTTTTTTGGTTATATCGCAAAAACTATTAAAGATACAAAGAAACTATAAGGAAATAAAATGCTCAGTTCAATAAGGCCGAAAAAATGGGGTCAAGGTCAAAGGTCAAGGTCCTTAGCAACAACGTTATTTACCATAAAAGTCCATAGCAACCATATGCAAAAAGTTTTGAAATGTTGTAAAGAGGAAATAAATGACATTGCTAACCGGAAGTGACTTTCATTTCCTTACCAACAACCTTATTTTTCGAAAAAATCCTTAGCAACCGTTGAGCAAAAGACTAATAAAGGTCAGAACTTTTGTTTACATAACATTTTTGACGGAATTAGACATCAAAATCATACCCAACTATGTAATCATGGTGAAAACTGGTGAAAGACCTTGCAATTGTTCTGTAAACAATTGTCTTTTTAATTATTATTCTTTTTCTTCCGTAAGGCCTCTGTACGGAAAATTTTTTGACGTATTATTACGAAACTTCGCGTAGTAATTGGAAGTTGGAAAATCTCTTTCGAAATCACCCAACAAGCAAAATCTATTCTTAGTAACAGAGTTATCTCCCAGAACATGTTTTTTCTTTTTAGCAGATATACTCAGAAACCGTAACCGATATCAAAAATCTGAGGGGTAGATAATGTTTCATTCATCCTCAGAATGATTTGTCATGCAAAAAAAAAAAAAAAAAAAAAATTGGGGGATTGCGACCCCGGTTACGCGTTTTTGACCCCTTATTATGCAAATTTTTGAAATTTGTCGGATTTTTATGAAATTTGGTTTCCAAGTAGCTTTAATGGCCCTGATTACAAATCTAGGGTCAAAAAAATTTTTTGGCCGCCATTTTCAAAATGGCGGCTATTTGAAATTTTGTTAACGCGATAACTCACGAACAATAAAAAATTATGAAAACATTATATTGCAAAAATGTTCCTCTCATTGAGATCTACATTTGATTCAATTGAACGAAAACTGTGCGACGAACCGTTTTTGAGTTATAGCCCTTGAGGCGTTTCCGTAAATCGGTTTTTTGCAAATAACTTACAAACGCTAACAGATAATATAGTAAACATATGTGTTTAAAGTGATCACTTTAAAGAAAGCTTCAATTTGAGTACCAGGTTGAAGGTCATCCGTGACCTTTGACCTTGACCTATGACCTTGTTAGCATATAAACTCGGAAACCGTCAGAGATGGCTGAAAAATTATATCAGCAAGAATGTTCATCATGTCAAGGGCTACATTCGTTTCCTTTGGACCGAAGCTCTCCGATGACTCCCCAAAGAGTAATTGCCCTTGACGCGTTTCGGAAATAGGTTTTTGCGTATAACTTTTAAACCTTTACAGATAGTATGGTCATGTAACATATCAAATTAATCAGTACGAAGAGACCTTCAATTTGATCCAAGGTCAAAGGCCATCAAGGTCATCGGTCAAGGTCATTTCCAATTTTTTTGCTATTTTTATCGTTAAATCTATAAAATGATTAGAAATGGCTACTCTAATATATTTGAGACAATGTGTGTCTCATCTAAATGATTTTAAACATGTGACATGACAAAACATAACATAAAACATTGACTGGGAAAGACCTTGCAATTGTTCTCTGAACAATTGTCCTTTTAATTAAGGTCTTTCCCACTACAGTGGAAAGACCTTATTGTATTTCTTCTGATTATTATTATTATCATTATTATACTTTTTTTCTGCCGCTCATAGCGAAAAAGTGTCGCGACATATCAGTTCGATACTTGGTACATTTAATCGACTAAGGAAGGGGACGAAGCCACTGACCCTGTGAAACCGATATATTTTTAGTAACGGAGTTATTTCCCTGAAGACCGAAAACCTTGTTATCATGTTTGCCCATAAACCGTAAGCGATATAAAAAAAAAACTGAGGTGGGGAAAATGTTATGGACTCATCCTCAGGATGATTTGTCAAGCAAGAAAAAAATTTGCGGTCGCGACCCCAGTTACGCGTTTTTGACCCCTAAATATGCAAATTTCTCAAAGTTGTCGGATTTTGAAGAAATTTAGTTTCCATGTAGCATTCATGGCTCTGATTACAAAAAAGGGGTCAAAAAATTTTTTTGGCTGCTATTTTCAAAATGGCCGCCATTCGAAATTTTGTTATCAGAATATCTCGGAAACGATAAAAAATTTATGAAAACATTGTGTTGCAAAAATATTCCTCTCATTAATATCTACATTTATGGCTGGCCAAAATATTTTTTGTCAGCCATTTTTAAAATGGCGGCTATTTCAAATTTGGTTATCGCGATATCTCGGAAACGATAAAAAATTGATGAAAACATTGTGTTGCAAAAATACTCGTCTTATTGAGATATACATTTATGTCTGACCAAAAAAAATTCCTTCGGCCATTTTTCAAATGGCGGTTATTTGAAATTTTGTTATTGTGCTATCTCGGAAACGATAAAAGATTTATGAAAACATTGTGTTGCAAAAATATTCCTCTCATTAAGATCTACATTAATGGCTGACCAAATTTTTTTTTTGATCGGCCATTTTCAAAATTGCGGTTATTTGAAAGTTCGTTATTGCAATATCTCAGAAATGATAAAAAAAAATATGAAAATATTGTGTTGCAAAAATATTCTCTTCATTAAAATCACCATTAATGGCTGGCCATATTTTTTTTTTGTCGGCCATTTTTCAAATGACGGCTATTTGAAATTTTGTTATCACGATATCTACGAAACGATAAAAAATTTATGAAAACAATGTGTTGCAAAAATATTCCTCTCATTAAGATCTACACTTATGACTGGCCAAAATTTTCTTTCGTCGGCCATTTTTTTAAATCACGGCTATTTGAAATTTTGTAATCGCGATATCTAGGAAACGATAAAAAAAATTGATGGAAACCTTGTGTTGCAAAAATATTCCTCTCATTAAGATCTACATTTATGGCTGGCCAAAAAATCTTTCTCCGGCCATTTTTAAAATGTTAACTATTTTCATTTTTTTTTATCGCGATATCTTGGAAATGATGAAAAAATTGATGAAAACATTGTGCAAAAATATTCCTCTCATTACAGTACCAGGAATATTCAACCTGGCAATTTGACTGCAAAAGGATCACTAAGGGATCACAAAAGGATCACAGAAAAAAGTTATGATCATTGATTGCAATCCAGGAATGCGATAAATGACCGCATGATCACAAGGTTTACGATCATTGATCGCCGGTGTTGTGATCCTTGATCGCAGGTGTTGTGATCATTGATTGCAAGGATTGTCATCATTGATCGCAAGGATTGTTATCAATGATCGCAGGAGATACAATTAAAGGATCACAAGCGTTGCGATCAAGGGTCACAGCCGTTGCGATCGAGGATCACAAACCTTGCGATCAAGGATCACAATCCTTGCGATCACGGATCACAAAGATTGCAAATGTTGTTGTATCAATGATTGTTTATTAAAAATAGAAATTTTTATTTACAAAATGAAAAATGTAATACCGTCTTAACTCATATTCATTATATATGAAAACTAATCGTTTTTTTTTTCACGTGTATTATTCATTTCAGTAAAACGTTTTGTTGAACAAAAATCGAGAATTGTTCTTTTTTTATCGTTGCTTTTATTAATTCATTATTTTTTTCATTTTTGTTTACTTTTACATATTATTTATTTACTAATTTATTTATTTATTATTGTTATTTTTTTACTATTTTTATTTCTAGATGTAAAGCCTTTTACATCTTAATGTTATTTTCCGATTAAAAAATTCTTTGTATATACTGTACATATGCCCAGAATAATTTATAATGGAAATATTTTACATTTAGCTATTAAGTACTTTACAGTGCCGGGTTACTGATTTTTTTTAAAAATAAGTTTATCTATCATTTATATGCCATTTACTCCTGTTTTGCGAGAAGTTTATTTGCCAGTGTACAATGATTACCTGCAGAAGGTGATTGTATATTGCAACCCCGGGATTGTAACACAGTCGTAAAACATTCTGTCTGTGCATATTTCACTGTTGTCTCAATATACACACGTGTCCGACTCTCTCTAGCGCAGAGCTGTCGGCTTACTCACATTACACAAAAAAGTCTTGCACAATAACAGACTGGTAACAGCTTTGGGGGATCAAATGAGCATTAGATATAAATCTAAAAGAATTCCCCAACATGACATTTTTATCCGGGTACTTTTACAAATATGTATAAAATCAAATTAATATTTCATCTCTAGTAACTATACGGAATAAAGAGGATATGAAGAAACCATGCAAGGAACAAACAGACACATTTTATCTTACTTTCTTGGATCTTCTACTGTCCATTGAAGCTAAAACTTAATATACATTTAACTAGTCCCCGATTGAATTTGTGTATTCGGGTTAATAAATTGACTTTTTGACCCCATTTCTGTAAAAATCATGTTACTTGACAACGTGTCAGTCTTATCAGAAGCAGAGACAAATAAAATCTTATATGTCTCTGTCAGAAGTAACGGGAACTTGTGTGGGCTATTCCAAGTGCTTGGTGATACACTAACATAGGATACGTATTTTGATTAAATATTCAACGGTAGTTCATGTATTCCGGCAAAAATGTTTGTAGCGAAATAAAAACACTGTTACACTTCCCATATATAAGTTTGAAAATGGATGTTAAGAAATGCTTAGTATAAGAGAAAATGATATACCACTACATATCTTGTAATATCCATGGATGTGGGATATCAAGCTAATAGTCGAGACACGAGCGCAAAGGTTTTATCACAAAAGCTGATATTTATTTGAAACTGCAGTTGTGTTAAGAAACAGGCATTTATTTTCTGTGGAATACATTTATGAATGAATTTTATATTGCGCTTGTTTAATACATACTTTTCAAAAACACCCTTTTAGACTATTATACAAACAAAACACTGTTTTCGTGATAAAAATACCTTTTGCATTCTCAAAAGTGTAAATATCTTAAAGTCACGTGCGTGTGGTAGATTAATTTACGGCGGATTATCTGTAATACATGCACAGGCGTGTGCCACACCTTGCACAGGTGAAGTAAAGTTTTTGTGGCAATAAACAAACCACAATAAACATCGGTTACCAGGTGACCAAGGATTTATGGATGTACTGTGCAAAATTTCAGTGATGAAAAAAACTGCCGTTGTTTTATAAAACAGTCACATCTAATCTTTCAAAAGGGCTTCTCTAAATAAGAGAATGCAGAAATGTATACCACTGACCAGTAAAATGAGCTTGCAGGACTTTCGAAATGAGAGTTTCCAGGAAAGATTTTTAAAAAGTAAACAAGAGATCTTCATGTTCCAGAAGCTATCAATGTATATTGTATGCGCATATTTATCATTGATTATGAGTGATCGGTTGTTCAATACTTTTAGCGATGTATGTAAACCTTTTTCATGTCAATTAAAACCTACGTGACGCATATTTCGAAACTCTCCGAATTAATTTACATTTTGTTTGTATTATTATTGTCATTATTTTATCCAATGGGTCAGTGATCCAGCTCTGCCCCACTTTTCTGGTATACTGTAAATACAAATTTACAAAAGGTTAAATAAATAATAAACCTATTTCTTCTCGATTTTGCTTACCAGGTAAGAACAATAAAAATAATTACTCAACAAATGCTATGTCACAGTTGAATAGATGATCAAAGTATGCATTTACCATGATTTCAGTCGTAAATCATGCCCAGTGCTGTTGAAAATATTTACATGCTTATTGTCAGATCATAGAGAAATATATACATCATTCATGTATACTTTGGTTCAATTTGCTTTCATAGTTTCAGAGGAGATTATCTTCATACTTTCTATGCTTCAAATTGCGTCAGTACTATCAAAGGTGATGATCACAATATTTTTGACATAGTCTTATGCTTGGCGTTGACGGAAAGACTTCAATGTGAGGTTCGATTCAGTTTGCATCTAAATAGTTTCAGAGGTTATGATCAAACTATGTTTAAGATAGAATACACTAGAATAATCGAGTCCGGACGGCTTATACATTTGATTGATTGATTTATTGATTAGTTAGAGTTTAACGTCCAGTGAGCAATATTTCAGTTATATCAGGACGAGAACAAGTTAATCAAATAAATTAATTGTAAGTAAAAGAAGACAGAAATAAAGGTGGAAGGGACAACCGGGCAACGAGTTTTGATAGCCACTGGAAAAAGGGAGTATGGATAGGGGCAGGAATTTTAGCCTTCTATACGAGACCAGGTGACTCTGCTCTTTTTAGAAAAATATAGAAGGGGTCTTTATACTTCATGGAGTATGGCGTCTCTCCACACAGCTCGGCTATTATGGTTCGCTTTCCGTATTATGCCCTGACTATCCCGCACAGACAGGGTATTTCCCTATCCACCAGCTGGCCATGGGGACGCACTCGGCAGTTCCGTAGCCTGAGCCCCTGAAAACCGATTCAGGTACCGGGCTTATACATTTAATCTCCGAAAATGGAAAAAAAATGTCAACTAAAATGAGGGGGCGAACAGGGTGTGTCTCTCCTTTCACTCGCCCCTCTCCTTTCTTCTGCCCATTTTCTCACGGTATCCCTTTCATTTTCTTTTCTCCCTTCCCACTTCTTTTTCCCGTCCGTTCTTATTTAGTTATTTGTTACCACTGGGTCGAAGCCTCTGCTGGTGGACTGTTAGTCCCCGAGGGTATTCACCAGCCCAGTAGTCAGTACTTCGGTGCTGACCAGAAAGCCGATTCTATTTTGAACCTTGCAATATCTAAATTTTTGTATTTTTTTTTTTTTTTTTGAAAACTTAGGAGTATCTCCCTCACGCAAAGATCTGTCCTTAGCTGTATTTTTTTGCTTTACATTTAGATCATATTGTTTATTTGTTTTCTATAAGTCTTTAAACATCTTTGAGTTTATGGTCTTCCAAACGTTTAAATTTTATCTGCACTGAAGAGACATAAGTTGTCAAAATGTGCATATGCAGAAATTAAATGCACAGTAACTTCGGTATTTAGTTATCTCTTCCTTCTCCTGGACCTTTCTCCTTTCTCCCGTCCCCTTTCTCCCGGTCTCCTGTCCGCCTCCTCTTGAATGGATAAAAAAGACAAAATAATATACAGTGACTGCATGGCATGCATGTATAGCTTGCTAACATTAAACCCCGCGTAAAAAGGGTTCGTCATTATTCTTTATGCCAGAATCAAAGTGGTGTCACTTGCAGCAATCAATCTCTATATCATTTAGAAGTATTAATAAACAAAACTATTATACTGAAAAGTGGATACGAAACGTTCTCCTTTTTTCAAAATATTCTTAAAAGAATCTAAGGTGCGTATTCCGATCTATTCCATGATTGGTCTACTCAAGACGACAGGATTGTGTGTTATGTAATATCATATGAACCTGTTCAAATCTTTAGTCGAAAACATCTGAACAGATTCAAAGACGTATGCAAATGCATTATTTGTCTCTGACAGAACTACCGAACTTAAAACGAAATATATACATATATGTAGTCTCATAAAAACCATAGGCTGTCAATAAATTGGCGATACTACGGCATGAACTACGTATATTCTATTCAGTGATCACTTACACCGAAAGGAAATATCATAGAAAGTTTTAGAGGTAATTTTCCTTCATCATGCACACAATGCAACTCCATAGAGGTTTGTGGCTAAACTGTGAGTGCTTTTACCTCACGTACCTTATCAGACATGTTAATTGACCTGGGCAATCGAGTCACAAATACATTGTAATCAATGCTTAAGTTTCAGGCAGAATTTAGGCAAAACTTTACAAAATTACAAATAGGCTGTTACTCTTGGGGATTACTCTTGAAAATATTGTACTGGAACATGATCGTGATGAAGACGAAGCAAACCGAAAATTATACTATGAACCCCTACAAAGAGGGGTGTCATCAGGTTTTCCGGAAGGGTAAGCATATTCTGCTTCAAACGCGACACACAAAAATTGAACTGTTCCCTGTAATGTTAAATTCGGTATGCGTGAATTCTGTTATAATTTAATCCTAATAATGTAAGATCTCATTATCGATAGGCTTGTCCTCGTTTTGAAACTGTGTTAATGCTCTCTGGAAGATTATTGATCATTATTAGTAATATCGGAAGATATTAAAATGTTCAATTTTACAATTAAATATCCATAAGTACAAAGTTTTTTTTTCGATTTTCCGACAATTCGGTTGCGTATTCATATAATGATATCGAACCTGATATAAAGCACGCGTATTCATATAATGATATCGAACCTGATATAAAGCATGGTCAATGCAGTTTTCTGTCAAAAAAGTATCTTGAAATTAGTCATATTCAAGTAATACAAAAATTTCGATACTTGTGTTGGAAATTATCGCTTTAAATGATAAAAAAATAGAATGAATATTGTTTTTTTTTGTTTTGTTTTGTTTTGTTCGATTTAAATGATAAAAAAAAATAGGATGAATATTGTTTCTTTTTTGTTTTGTTTTGTTTTTGTTTTTGTTTTTGTTTTTTTTGTTTTTTGTTTTTTTTTGCTTGTTTGTTTGATTTTTTTTTACATCAAACCATTTTGCATGAATGATGCTGATTAACAAGAATGTGTCATAAAGCTTGACACGTTTATTTGATTAGGATGTGAATTGGTATCCATAAAACTACGTTTGTGAAATTTTTGATAGGTATAATACATCCACATAACAAGATTTCGAACAACCGATCAAGTTCTTATAAAAAAAGGTCGTACCTCTCGGACAAGGGTTTGTACACGTTATTGGAGAAATTTATTTATATATTTTGATTTACATGATTGATTAAATTTTGCTCTTATTATGCACTTGGCTGCAGATGAGTTGTTTAGAAATAACAAGGACGTACAGTATATTTATCTAAATATACGTTGTAAATGAATTATCATATATGGAACAGAAATTTGACTAATTTATTCAGAGACGTATCTCTGATTTATCCGATTCTCAAACAATATACTGAATGAACAGCTAATTTACAACATCAGGATCATTTTTTACCGGATAATTTCATTTTTATTCAATATATGTTCAAAGTTGAAAAATTGACAGTTGACTGACCACACCATTTGTAATTCCGGCCACAGTTTTGATCTTTTGTTTTGATATCAAGAAAATTACATATGCCATATCATTTTATTTATTAATCAACTGTCTTTAAAAATCAATCACAGAAATTCAAAAGGGTTATACAAGGCTCATGCAATACACAATGAAAGTTGAAAATCTAGTACATGTGTTTTGTAACTGCCTAATTCCACCATATAAGATATATTTCAGGTCACGGTTTTTACCCTTTGCTTACGTGAAAAAAAATTACAGTTTATGCGTTTTTATATATAAATAAATTATCTTTTGATATCAATAAAAACAAATTGATCGGCTAATATAGTTTTATTCAATACACACTCAAAGTTATAAATTTCAAAGTTTTCAGACAACAATAGCAGTCTTTCCCGGCCACTTTTTCTACCTCTAAGAAAATTAAAAAAAAAATCATTTAAGCCATTTTATTTGTAAATAAATCATTTTTGAAAATCACTAAAAAAATTTTGATTAAGTCCTATAGATTTCGAAAATTAAAATTTTAAGTCCTAATTTCACATTTTTTCTTCCGGCAATCGTGATGTCTTTAAAATTAATTTCATAAAGTAATATATCATCTTATAGATCTTCTATTAGCTTTTAAAATATTTGTGAATAATTTCTCTATATGTTAATGCATTCAAAAGACATGCATTTCAAGACTTTCCGGTTTTTCAAACTTCCCGTTAATACACATTAAATATGTTTGTAAATGGAACGAACCTATAACTATGTACTTGGCGATCAATGATCACAAGTTTGAGATTAAGGATGACAGCTTTGCGATCAAGGATCATATGACTTTGCGATCAAGGATCATATGAGTTTGCGATCAAGGATCACAATCTTGCAATCAAGGATCACAATGATCGCACTGTTGTGATCAAGGATCGCATCACAAGTTGTGATCACTGATCATAATTTTTGGGATCAATGATTGCAAATTGTTTTGTGATCATTGATCGCATATACCCGTATGATCATTGATCGCAAGCAAGAACAATCCTTGATTGCAATCATTGACTGCTACAGGATCACAAAATGATCACTTCGGGATCACAAAAACGGCAATCTTGAATTTTCCCTGTACTGTAGGATCTACATTTGAGGCTGGCCAATTTTTTTTTTCTGTCGGCCATTTTCAAATTTTAATCCTGTACAGATATTATGGTCATGTAACATATCAAATTAATCAGTAAGAAGAGATCTACAATTTGAGCCCAAGGTCAAATGTCACCAAGGTCACTGGTCAAGGTCATAGCCATTTTTTTCTTTTTATTGTTTAAACTGTCATTAAAACTGTTAAAAATAGAAAATCAAATGTTTTGGACAGAATGTGCATCTCATCAAGACGATTTAAACATAAGACGTAACAAAACATTGCACTGACAGGGAAAAATCTTGCAATTGTTCTCTGAACAATTGTCCTTTTAATTAAGGCATTTCACCACAGTGAAAGACCTTATTGCTATTCTTCGGATTATTATTTTTTTTTATTCTTTTTCTTCCGTCGCACCGCTGTAAAAAAACTACGCGACATATCATTTCGACTCTTGGTGTGATGAATCGACATTACTGCGGGACCTCAAGACTCAGTCAAGTATATCGGTCTATTTTTAGTAACGGAGTTATCTCCCCGGATACGATTTATCTTGATAGCAGATCTCCTCAGAAACCGTAACCGATATCAAAATTCTGAATGGGGGAAAATGTTCGACTCATCCTCAGCATGATAAATCACGCAAAAAAAATGTTTTTGGGTCGCGACCCCGGTTACGCGTTTTTGACCCCTAAATATGCAAATTTCTCAAAGTTGTCGGATTTCAACCAAAGTTGGTTTCCAGGTAGCTCTCATGGTCCTAATTACAAATCTGGGATCAAACAATTTTTTTTCGGCCGCCATTTTCAAAATGGCCGAAATTTGAAATTTTGTTATCGCAATATCTCGGAAACGATAAAAAATTTCTGAAAGAATTATATTGCAAAAATACTCCTCTCATTGAGATCGACATTTGATTCAATTGAACAAAAACTCTGCGACAAACCGTTTTTGAGTTATAGCCCTTGATGCTTTTCGGTAAGTCGTTTTTTTGCGAATAACTTTTAAACGCTTACAGATAATATAGTAAACATATATGTTTAAAGGGATCAGTGCGAAAAGACCTTCAATTTGAGTACCAGGTTAAAAGTCATCGGTGACCTTTGACCTTGACCTTTGACCTTGGTAGCGGATAAACTCAGAAACCATAACAGGTAGCTGAAAAAGAATATCTGCAAAAATGTTCAACATGTCAAGTGCTTTATTTGTTTCATTCGGACCGAAACCCTACGATGATTCCCTAAAGAGTTATTGCCCTTTACGCGTTTCGGAAAATGTTTTTTTTACATATAAGTTTTAAACCGTCACATAAAGTATAGTCAAGTAACATATCAAATTAATCAGTATGAAGAGACCTTCAATTTGAGCACAAGGTCAAAGGTCATCAAGGTCAGAGGTCAAGGTCATAGCCAATTTTAAGTATTTTTTTTTCAGTTATTTGTCATAAAAGTGCTCAGCAACAATACCTGAAAGGTTTTGTGATGATTTGAAAAGGACATAAATGCAATTACTAACCGGAAGTGACTTTCATGGAATCATCATGGTGAAAACTGGTGAAAGACCTTGCAATTTTTCTCTGAACAATTGACCTTTTAATTATTATTATTATTCTTCCGTGCGGCTTCTGTACGGAAAGTCTTTCGACGTATCTTTACCAAACTTCGCGCAGTAACTGGAAGTTGGAAATTCTCTTTCAAAATCACACTGCGAACAAATTCTATTTTTAGTTACAGAGTTATCTCCCAAAATACGGTTTATCTTGTTAGCTGGTAAGCTCATAAATCGTAACCGATATCAAAAAACTGAGTTGGGGAAAATGTTTGACTCATCCTCGGGATGATTTGTCATGCCAAAAAAAATTTTTGGTTTCGACCCCGGTTATGCGTTTTTGACCCTTAAATATGCAAATTTTTCAAAGTTGTCGGATTTTGATAAAATTTGGTTTCCAGGTAGCTTTCATGGCCCTGATTAAAAAAAAGGGTCAAAATTTTTTTTTCGTCCGCCATTTTAAAAATGGCGGCTATTTGAAATTTTGTTATCGCGATAACTCGCAAACGATAAAAAATTTATGAATACATTATATGGCAAAAATGTTCCTTTCATTGAGATCTACATTTGATTCGATTGAACAAAAACTCTGCGACGAACCGTTTTTGAGTTATAGCCCTTGACGCGTTTCCGTAAATTGTTTTTTTGCGAATAAGTTTTAAACGCTTACAGATAATATAGTAAACACATGTGTTTAAAGTGATCAGCATGTAAAGACCTTCAATTTGAGTACCAGGTTGAAGGTCATCGGTGACTTTTGACCTTGACCTTTAACCTTGTTAGCAGCTAAACTCAGAAACCGTAATAGATAGCTGATTAAATGTAATGGAGAAAATTTTTGTCTTATTAAGACCTACATTTGTTACATTGGGTCCAAAATTATTGGACCAACGGATTTGGACTTATGGCCCAAAAACCGTTTTTTGGTCCGATTTCGGTGTTTTTTGCCTATTTATTGCTTATATCTTAAAAACTATTAGAGATAGAAAGAAACTATCAAAAGGAAAAATGTTCAGTAGAGAATGGTGTACAAAATGGCGTCAAGTTCAAAGGTCAAGGGCCCTGGCAACAACGATATTTTGCATTATAGAACTTAGCAACCATATATATATTTGAGTTTGGAATGATGAATACAACATAATAGTGAAGATTTTGAAAACCGGAAGTGATATTTTTCACCTTAGCAACCAATGGAAGTCCTTAGCAACCTATATTTCTGAGTTTGGAATGATTAATACTACATTGTAGGTATGTTTTTAAAAACTAGAAGTGATTTCATAGTCCCTAGCAACCAAAAATGTCCTTAGCAACAATGCATTTATCAAATTATTTCGACAACCGCAATAGATTGCTGATAGAGTACTTCAACAAAACTGCACATTCAGGGCCACATTTTTCACAACTGGACCAAAAATCTCTGATCACCGCTGAAAGAGTTATTGTTCTTTGCAAGATAAAATCTATTCTTGTTTTTGCTATTTTCTTGAAAACCATATCAAATCGCTTATGAAAAATAAAGGTAAAAATGTTACATTTGTTTGGATCAAATGTATGCCATATACTGCTTTTGAGTTACGTCCCTTGAAAAAAAAATGTCGACAAAACCTGCATTAAAATTCTTTCAGTCACAAATACATTTCATACGGTTCTTATAAGAATTAAGGCCTTTCCCGAGTCGAGTCGGAAAGACCTTATAGTAATTCTTCTGATTATTATTATTAAGGTCTTTCAGCACATGTGAAAGACCTTACTATAATTCTTCCGATAATTTTTTTTTCTTGTTCTTCCGCCGCACTCAAGCCTCAAAACTACGCGACATATCTTTTCGATACTTAGTGTGATAAATCGACATTGCTCCGGGACCTCAAAACCGACGCAAGCATATTGAGCTATTTTTAGTAACGGAGTTATCTCCCCAAACACAGTTTTTCTTGTTATCGGATATGCTCAGAAACCGTAACCGATATCAAAATTAAAATTAAATATCTATCATAATTGACACCAAGATTAAATTATTCATTTACAAAGTCCCCCCCTCCCCCATGAATATGAATATCAAATCGTTAAAACCTTAGCAGCCAAGATAAGTTTAGTATTTCACGAATTATTTCTTAATTTTGCTGATTACAGGTCAAAAACTTCACGGTCATTTTCCACAAGCATAGTTAAGTTAGTTCGAAAACCGACTTATAAAAGTTTTTTACTGTATTAAAAATTATTATCTAAAAGGAAATAATTATCTCCATTCAAAATCGTACATGCATACAGACCTGACGGAGTATTAAATCTGCAAAGGGATATGAATATTTTTTTTCTATTTAGACGTCGACAAGAGTGTCTTGTTTTGCGTGTTCTATGGTGAATGTATAAGATTGTTGTCTGATGTACATTTACTCCATATCCCTTTACGTGTACACAACAAAAATACATCAAAAACCAAATCGCGATGTGAATTATAAATTGTCACGCTAATTTCTTTATTTACAAAGAAGTATGATCATTAAGGCGTGAATTTGTTCCTATGTTGAGTCATTTTCAGAATATGCTCAGATGCATGTTGCCGAAAATCGAGTAAAGTGGTCTCTAGTAAATGTACTTCTTGAAAATAAAATTAATATATTCTACACTTGTATGTTTTATAGATTATTAGCAGTCGAGCATTGCCGTGAATAGCTGTTTGTGTCCATTTTAGCTATTTTACAGTGTGTGAGAGGATAGTCACAGCACAAATACACCAAGAACCAAAACATATGCAGAATTTAAATTCACAGTAACTTCGGTATTGCGTTATTTGGCCTTCCAAACAGCAGTTAGTATTTTTTTCGGGTCTGGATGTCCTATACAACGAATTTCAACAAAAACCTAAAGAAAAACCATCAAAATTGTATATAAGTGGCAAGTTTAGTGGCTGAATCTGTTATCTAAATGTATGAAAATGCATTCGATTTGATTTTGTTATGGCAGTGTATGTAACAGATGACCTGTTACCACAGTTTGCGAGAAGATTTTATGCATTTGGTAAATGTAGTCAATTTCGTGTCGAATCGTATATGAAATTATCTCAAAATATAGACCTCGTTTTGCGTAGAAATAATAATGCAAAATAGTTTAGTTTTTTATGTAGAAGTGGATATCATATACTCATTTTCCTCAAACAATGTCAAACAACAACACTGAGAACCACTTATGCACCATTAAGATAGCATTGAATTATCTGTTGTACAACAAATTCAAAAATATTGAGCCTTTGTAAAGAAGCATTATTTATACAACTTATAAACTATAGATTATATGTATTAATGTATTCGCAACATCCATTAAATGCGGAAAAAATAACAAACCAATTGACAAAATATTGTCTTCACAGAGCAGGCAACAGTTTTCGTAAATTTTACTAGGGTACTTACCGGAGTGTGTACTCCAGGTTATAGGTAGCGATTAATTTATCACTTTGAATAGATTTGATATGTTTGTAGCAACCGCTAATGATACAACGCCACCTAATGATATCAATATCATTTAGCGTTGCGGGCGCAACGCTAAATGATATAATTTATATCATTAAGGATCTCCCTTATCGCCTGCTAATGATACAAAACCCTTAATGATACAATTTAGTTCATATAGCGTTGACGCATCGCCGCTAAATGATATAACAAAAATTTAATGAAAAACTGGAAAAAAGAGCAACCGCAACCGCTAATGATCTAAAATTTTTGTATCATTAGGCGTTAATGAAATAAAAAATCATATGTTTAGAGGAGCATTCAGATACATATGCAAAGAAGATTATTGTGGTCTTTGGATTATCAAAATGGCGCCATTTCCATTTGGAACTAAAAAGAAAAGGGGCGAAAAAAAAATCCAGAATGCTCAGAATTGGATGATATTCTACAGGAAGGTTGTCTTGGAAGTATGAAACTCATCTGTAGTGTATTAATTTCCAAAATGCCGATCGTTGTCATAAAAACCGAAAAAAGACGGAAAATTCAAAGTGTTAAGAATTTAATAAAATTTACTGAATCTTGTACAGTAAGTGTAGAACTCATTTCTAGTGTAAAATTTTCAAAATAACAACCGTTGCTTCGGAACAGGAAGAAAGGAGGGATTTTAAAAGTGCTCCAAGTGGGACAAAATTATACAAAGTGGTTGTTGGAATAGAACTTGTATCAGTTCGTGGACTGGAATCACTGTCCATGCAAAATACCAAACCAGGCCGAATTAGTTTTCAGTCCTTCTATGTCCCTTCTTAAAAATTAACACGTTTACATGAATATTACCTGCAGATATAGGCAGAATATGTCCACTTATATAATACACCACGCATAATTCTTATGTTTTCGTTTAAACATAAGTTTCATTTTCAAAGCTCCTTAATTTTCTTTAGATGTACTGAAATTTAATATCAGTGTAACGCTTATTTAACATCCTTTAAGAGTGAATATAAATTAAGACAATTTCAGGGCTTTGTAACGAGTTTTTATAGTGTGGAGATACTAAATATTTACCCCACCCCTAAAAAAAAAAAAAAAAAAAAAACGGAAATGATGATTTTTGTATTTGCTGTTAATTCCTTTCAGATAAACAGCCGTCGTCATTTTTTTTTGGTTCAAAAATATTGAAAGTGGACATATTCGGGAATTTAAATATATATATCTTCACCATTTTGACTCTCTGATCTAGGGTCGGAAAATTTTCACAGATATTTATTAATTATAGTTTTAATATGTTAGCAACAAACTGTGTCCAAAATGTTTGTTTCAGAATTATTATGGGTTCACAAATGTCAAAATTAACACCCCTCCCCAAAAAAGTTAAGGTAGTAGACCTGGGATAGGGGAGATAACTCCTGTTTCTGCACAGATTACTTGTTTTGGTTGGTATGAATAAAACAAAAGATATAGAGTATTTATCATCCGTAAAAAAATCACGTTTTCATGAAACGGCACTCCTTTCATAAAATACTTCATGGTGCTTCATTAAAATATCTAGAATTTGAATGGCATCTAAGAAATATTAAAATAAATGGAAGTCAGATTTTTGCCAAGGGAGGCAATTCTTTCTGCTTGATGTTCAGAATTCAGGAATTGTACATGTAAGATTTTTTATGCAGTTTTCATATAAATTGTCGAAATGCGCAGATGCACAAACTAAACTCACAGTAACGGTATTTAGTTATTTGTATAATTATTTGGGTCGATGTCACTGCTGGTGGACTGTTAATCGCCGAGGGTATTCACCAGCCCAAGAGAAAGTACTTCAGTGCTGACCCGAAAGCCGATTCTATTTCAACCTAACAATATCTACATTTACATATCTATATAAATCATATGTGTGAAGGACCTTTAAGTTTCCAGTTTTTGGTGAAAATTAAATGTTAGGATTTTCATCTAGAAGAAATTAAATGAAGCCGTGTTTTCAGCAATGTTTTGACAACATGCTGGTAATTTCTTTTTTTTTACTGCAAATCAACACTAAATGCATACTTATGATAATTATTCTCTTATATTTAGGTCCACAAGTTTCTATATGGAAGTTTGGCAATTTATAGTCTTTTTGGGTTTGATTTTTCTTCCATAGTGCGACAGTGTTTTACCAGAAGACTAGTTTCTTTGAGCTAGGCGGCAGTTAAGCGGCGAGCACTCTTTTACCCATCTTTCTAAATAACGTTTGTCCTTTTCTTTTGTTCTTCAAGACAGTGCCCATAGAGTTAGTCGTCTACCTATATTGAGTTATATTCGTATGTTCATTATACTTTAGGGAAACGAGTTAGAGAAAGGGAGAATTTCTTCTGTGTTGACATTTAGTTGTCAAATTAATGAAATTAATAGATATCTTGAAAATGTTAATAATACAGGTTTCATTATGAGTGAGGCTTGTATATCGCTTGTTATCAAATCGAGCTATCTAATTACACAATAATAATTAACGAGCTTCAGCGAGTTAATTATTATTTGTAATTAAATAGCGAGATTTGATAACAAGCAATATACAAGCATCACGAGTTGCGAAACCTATTTCTCTTGTGATAAACCATTCTGTCGTGTTCTCCCAATTATGTTAAGTTGGAAGAATTTAGATGTGTTTGTGAATACATTGAAGATTGATTATGTACTCTAAACTTATCATTAATATATAATGAATGTAAAGTCTGACAATAAATTGTCCCCGTATATAAAGTAGAAACTATAAACAACGATAAGTGTAGGAACTATGTTGCATTATACGCACACGTAAACAACAATCAATAACAATGACAGGTACATGTATCCTCGCTGGTGATAAACCTGGGTGAAAGCTCGGTTGAATTGTAATTACACAAATGTTACAGTTTAACATCTAATATACAGTAATAAAATTGTTTCTGCTTGTCAGTTGAGTGAAAATGTTACAAATGATATTAAATGTATATTTAATATATATTTCTCTGTCTCTGTGGTAACTGATTCTGAAGTCAATTTCCACGCGTCAAAACAGAACACAGGAAGGAAATTAACCTGATTTTCAGCAATAAAATTATATATTTCAAGTGGCAAAAATAAATTGAACTGTTTTGGGAGAATGAATTAAAAGGTGTGTACACACGAAGCTCATTTTTTTAATTTCTTCATCTTCCCAATGGAATAAAAAATAATGCAAACGACATAATGCAATGAACACAGAATTTGCAAAAGAATTGCCATGACGTTGGTTTGACCTGATGTGTGACCTCTAGAGCAACCAATGAAAATACGGCTGAAAAGTTATCTAATCGTATGAAAGCCAAAATGAAATGAAAATGTATGCAAAATGGGAATTTTCCGTTTTTCAGAATATCTACTGTTTGACTTTGAGATAAAAAAAAACTTCATGACTGAAATTGATATATAGTTTGAAAATGTTGATTAAATATAATTCAGTAAATATTCGTTTCATTATGTCTAAGCTATCAGAAAGTATGCCTTTCAACATTTAACACTTATTAAAGTCTCATAAACTGCAAACATACTACATCTGTCTACAAATATTCAAAGCAATTTATTTCATTTTATTCAGCTTAGAATGCCTTAAGCTTTAATATAGGAAAATGACATAAAACATATTCCATTTAGTTTTGAGAAATTCCACTTCTAGTCTCAAA
>MJUU01003172.1:86678-107096 GCA_002080025.1 Modiolus philippinarum | reverse complement strand
ATCTATTTGGAAATCAAATTTCATTGAAATCAGACAATGTTGAATTTTGGCGCCTTTTTTGGCGGCCATTTTGAAAATGGCGGTCAACGAACAATTTTCAACACGGGTTTTGAAGTATTAACATCAATATCTATCTGGAAACCAAACTTCATTGAAATCGGACAATTTTGAATTTTCCCGCCTTTTTGGCGGCCATTTTGAAAATGACGGTCAAGGAACAATATTCAACATCAGTTAAGAAGTCGCCACAGCATGGCAAACATTTCATCAGTTTACTCTTGACCTTCATATAGTTCATATAGTTTTAAAAATAGAAGATAAAAAATACGAAAATTTTAAAAATTCGGTGAAAAAAGGCCAATAACTCCTACAAGGGTTTATGGATTTTCTTCAAAATTTCAGGGTGGGTAGACCTTGATATGCTGAACATTTTTGCATTTTACACTTGACCTCTATCTGTTACACTTTTTGAAATAAAAAATAAAAAATGCAAAAATTTTGAAAATTTAAAGGAAAAAGGGCTATAACTCCGAACTTCAAAAATGCAGGGCAGGTAGATCTTGCCATGCTGATCATTTTTACTCCGTCAGATTTTTGATATCTGTAACGGTTTGCGAGTTCTTAGGCAAAAACTGCAATTTACCCCTATGTTCTATTTTTAGCAATGGCGGCCATGTTGTTTGACCATCCGACTAATCGAACACAATTTTGAGAAGCCATACAGTGGTGATGATTCAGGCCAAGTTTGGTTACATTTGGCCCAGCGGTTTCAGAGGAGAAGATTTTTGAAATTGTTGACGGACGGACGACAGACGGACGACGGACGACGGACGCAAAGTGATGGCAAAAGCTCACCCTGGCATAGCCAGGTGAGCTAAAAACAGTAGTAGCAACAGTTATCCAACGAATATGCATTATATCTTAGTTTTTGAATATAGGTACTTTACACATCTCTCAGTAAGTGCACTCGACCCTATACATTTTCACATTTCTACCTCAATTTGCGCACGACACCTAGCATAAACAATGAAGGGATATAAAGTAAATGCAAATAAGGCAAAGCTTCCACTAATACATGTTAATACTAAGCAATTTAAAAACGCTTTCATTGTTCTTCATCTTGAAATCAGGAGTTTCGAAAGAATGAAATCCAATATTCGAGGTAATAAATTCTGCTTAAACGATTGGAGTATCTTAGGACGGCATATATCCGATACTTTGATAGGTCTATTGGTTAGACCTGGTTGTATTCAAAGTTCCAAAGACAACTTTTTTTAATTCTACCTAGCAACTAGGATTTGTGTTGATTAGTACAATCATTTGTATTAATTGGATTTCCAAAATATCTTATTCCAGTTTTGGTAAATTCTGTGAAAGTCTCAAAGACCACTTCTTTCTTTGAACTAAGAAACATATACTGTGGAAGTACTTTTATTCGTGGACATCAATTTTCGTGGTTTTCATAAATATCACTATTTCGTGGGTACTTTAATTCGTGGTTTCAAATTCCATACATTAAAACTCTATGGAAAAATCGAATTTCGTTGGGAACTTAATTTCGTGGTTTGAGCCAACCACGAAATCCATGAAAATTGGGACCCCACGAACTAAAGTACTTTCACAGTATCCTACAATTCCCTTTAGTGACTATAGATAATTTGATCTGACAATTATTAAGACAAATTATAACCGGGGTGTATAAAAACGGGGAGAGCTGGTATCCCTGTAGTTTCTGACAGTTATAAATCTTGTAATCAATTATAACAAAGCTTTTTTTAATAAAAGTTTATTATTACAATACAAAACATTATGTTTGCGCCACGTTCAGATATTTACCTTTATTTATCAAACACTTTGAATTTCAACATTGAATATATGTATATACATTAGGCACTGAACTACTCGCAGATATTGTTGGTATTCAAAGACAACAATTTTGCGAACAAATTTATATGTAATGGAATGATTTAAAAATGAAACTTTACTTTACACACTGTGTTAACACAGTATAATATAAATAAAGAATACACAACCATGTTCTACTATATACATGATATAGGGACTGTAAGTGTCGGCATGTCACATCTTTTATTCATGATAAATATGCAAATTGAAAACGTTTCCCGCAAAAATGACGTCTGAAATTATTGAGTTAAAGCTTTGCGTTCAAAGCTTTGCTTGAAACGTCAAATATTTCTGAGAAAAATTTAAATTTCTGGAACAATTTTATGCGCCCAAATGATTCAAAATGAACAAGACTTACAAAGCCAATTAATTGATGCTACATCGAAGGTGTTCAATATAACAGGCATATCATACAAATAGCGGTATACTGGAATTTTTTACAAAATATATAGAATTGAAATAACACTTCCATCTCACAACTTAACTTACAATATTCACTGATTGCTTCAATTTTCGTTGTGTTTCATGCAAATGTAACATGCTTTTCATTCATACATAAAGTAATTAATAAGTTACAACAAATATGTGTTCTATGAGATGAATGTAGGAAAGTTCAATAATTAGATTTATATCTGATTGTTGGGGCTTCTCGGACTGTATCTATTAATTCATTTAGTTAATATGTTGCACACAATACTTGTAATTCTAAGGTATCGCATGAAAGATCAGAGAATATTATTTTTTTTTAATTTAGTACGTTTTCTTTCGAAATGAAAGTTAAATAAAATATGTAGCTGCAAAAGTAGGGTTAAAGTCAGAGAGATATATTTTCCCGGAAATTTGTAGGGACAAAATCTATCAAAAACAAGATTCATAATTTATCGATATTCCTAGCTTATTAAATCACTTGGTCATGCTCTTTTCGTCTAAAGTTGTCATCAAGAAACATCAGAATAAAAGGTTTCTCTTCCAGAAGAAAAGACACCTCTTTGTTTAGCACATCAGTATTCGGATCTGACACTAAACCAGTCTGTTCAGAAAATTGCAATATCTCAAAAAAATTTTTTTTTAAATATAAAACAATTAGGACTTCAAAGTTCTGCCTTATCTATCATTTTTCCGATATTTTATTTGTTATCTGTTTCTCCATCTGTCGGTTTATGGTTATAGAAATATTTTGGACTGATCTGCACTGAAGAGATACCAGTTCTTGAAATGGCAACTTACAGAAGTTAAATCTAAAGTGGTTGAGTATTCAGATAATACAGGTCATATCATTATGAAGTAGATGTAGCTTAGAATCAGGCAGTGGACGGTTCATCAAAAATCTAGATTCTGTATTTTTTGGCTCAGGTGTATTCATCTGGTTATAATAACACATCCCTAAAAGTTTATACATTCAAACATGTGTTTGGTCTCAAGATAATTTCGACTGGTTATATAGAGAAAAAAATGGAGATAATTTTTTCCCATAATTTTCACTGTACAATGTAGATAAATTTTGGACGCTGGTAATTCAAAAAAGACAAAATAACACAAAACTTTTATATATCAAAATGGTGTTTTCTTGGTTAGTTTTGTTATAATCAAACAACAAAAGTTTGCGTTTTTCCTCAATGTGCCACTACACCAACGCATTTTGCCTGTTACTTCGACGGACTGGTACTTGGAATATTAATGAAAAACAAGAACAAAAATTATTTACTAGTAGATTCATCGAACTGTTTTGTTCTTTTCTTTTACTAAAAATGAAAAATAGCATAAAACATATTGCACTTTTATTATTGTTCATTGACAATGCAATATTTCTGAATTTAAATATTTAACGATCTTTTAGCCTGAAGCTGTCGGCAAAAATACTATAATGGGAATGTCGCGACATCACTTGAACAGTACTTTGGTATAAATTGAAGATAGGAAATTACTGTGATGGGATCTAATTACAATATGTCACTAAAGATTGTATGTAATATAGCAAAATGAACCAAAAACAGAGTAATTTAGATTTTCTGTCAGACACATATTTTGGATAGACTGCTGGAATGTGTTGTTGTCAATTTACTTTACGTTCTCTGTTATTTGTATCAGACTCTTCACCAATGTGTTGATAACAACCTATGCAAATAAACATTGTATTCTTAAGTTCATTGTTTCTTTTCTCGGCAAGAAATGTCTTGAATTAACACAAAACCTAAAAAGTCTTATCATACGGAAAGGAATGAATGTTTTTTTATTGATTTGTAGCTCAAGGGGAAATTTCATCTTTTAAAATCTCCTTAGCAATTATCATACGACCCAGGTTACGCTTAACTTCAAATAATTCAAGATTGTTGCCACTGCTGGTGGGTCAGAGGTCCCCGAGAGTATTCACAAGCCCGATAGTCAGACTTGTCTGACACGACATAAAAAGTTTACCTTGCGCAATATAGAAATTTACTGTTTTAATCAAAATTCAAACCACTTAAAAATACCGAGGCTCCATTCCGTGTATTGCACCGGTGGATGTCTTTGGCACTGGATTTGGCCTTCTATTTCAATATTTTTGGAAATAAAAACTTCTTTTTTTACAACTTTGGATTTTGGCTTTCCTTATTATTTGATTTTAATGCTGCTGATGAGAGGTTACTCCTTGAAACACGTGTACAGCATAACGAAATTTACTGATTTTAAGCGACTTCGTTATTTATTGTATTTTTATTCAATGGGTGAAATACCCAATGTCTTACCTTACTTTTTAGGCATGTATTTACACATTCAAGCACACAAGACATTCTCCTCTTCGTTTGATAAAAGCACAAAACATCAATGAAATATTAGTTAAACAAACTACATGTCTTTGGTCTAAAATATTCCGCAGTTACATTTAGAAAAAAGAAGGGAAACGGGAAATGTGTCATATACACTCTAAATAGGGAAGGCACATTTCTAATTGTAGTCCTCCAATTACATTTGATTAAACATCAATTTAATGTATGTTGACATTTTCATTAATTAAAATTCGGCGAATAAGGCACCCAATTGATTTCCTTCACTACTAAAGCACTAGATCTGCCGTAAAATATATTTACGTTGTATGTAAATTAATACTCAATATTCCGATGTTTTCAATGCTGAAGGTTACTTACAAGGCCATATATATAATTTAAATTTAATAGTCTCGTCTAATGCTACTGAAAACCATATTTTCTGTTCGCTGTAAGCTTGATTAATTGCTTAGACAAAAAATATTTTATGTTCGCTATAGTTTGATTAACTGCGTTTCGTGCGAGCAACAGGACAAAAAAAGGTCAGAGAAAATTTCTATGATTATATTTCAAAAAAATAAATTTCACATAAATCACTTTTCGTGCGCTTTTAACATTTCATCAAATGATGTTACAATTGATTTTGATTTCATTTAACATTAATAACATAATCATACAAACGAGTTAGACCTTTGAGGTAAAATTGTGAGTTCAACCTAACGTATGTCAAATATATTGAACAAGTGCCAGGCTCGTCCAGTCTTCCTTTTCAAATAAACATTGGAATATGAAGTCAGCAGGGGACGATCAATATATAACAGAAAACAATATACTAATGTCAACTTGTCAAACCATCTGTTCAGATCAATGTCAAAAAGTAGAATAATGGTCGCCACTATCTCAATGGCAACAGTCATATACAACAAATCGTCGATTAAAAAATAATTCAACAAAAACAACTCACTTGAATGTAAAAAGAGAAAAACATTCACATATCAATCAACAGATTAATACATTTGACAAATATATAATTTTAATACTTCAAATTCTGATTATCTGCATGTGAAATCATAACGAATTACCCGAATTTACAAAACATACAGATTTTCACAAGATTTTGACAGATTGTCTTTCCCGAATATTTTACTTAGCAGCTGTTTACTTTTATGCATACACCCAATGTCTGCACCACGTGTCCTGTGTTTTTCTTCTTGTTTGTGTTTCAGTCTAATTTGTTTCAAAATACCAACCAATAGTTCGTCGATGTTCATATTCAGTACCGTAGATGTCTCAATAAATTTACAGTCATACTGAACTGCTACTGGTTTCGCTTCTGTAAGTAAAAAGATATAGATATTCAGTACCGTAGATGTTTCAATAATTCTACAATCATATTTAGCTGAAACATATTTGGCTTCTATAAATAACATGTTTGGCTTCCATAGATAAAAAATATGTTCATATTCATTACCGTTGGTGTATAAAAAAATTTACAATCATACTAATTTGCAACTGGTTTGGCTTCTATAAGTAAAAACATATTTATTTTCAGTACCGTAGATGTCTCAATAAATTTACAATCGTATTTAATTGAAATAGGTTTGGTGTCTGTAAAAAATGTTCATATTTAGTACCGTTGTAGACGTCTCAATAAATTTACTACCATTCTGAACTGCTAACGTTTTGGCTTCTGAAAGTAAAAAAATGTTTATGTTCAAGTTGACAGTTTTTTTTGTAGGTCTTTTCGTTTTTTCTGTGTTGTCTTGTTTATCACACTGTTATTTTAGTTTTGTCTTTGTCGACTTCGTTTGTCATACAGATTAACCGTTGTGATATCTGTGTACAAAGAGATTATTAAATGTTTCTTAAACTTTACTTCTCATGGTCTTGTTTGAAGGTTAGAGAAGAAACATGTACTACTGATATTGATAAGTTTTGTTTTACCAACCAGTCACCCAAATGTTCCTCAACTCATTTTCACTGAGTGCTGTAACGGACATTTCCCTGTCTTACAACCTTTCGGTAGCAATTGCTCATGAGTTGCTACCGAACACTACCGCAATGGAAAGGGAGGATTGGCGCGCCATAAAACCCATTAATCTGCCATTAACTAAAGATGTTTATGTTAAATACCGTATACGTACATGTGTCAATAAATTTTCAATCATATTGAAATGAAACAGGTTTAGCTTCCGTAAATAAAAAAAATGTTCATATTCAGTACCGTAGATTAAGCATCTCCTCCTTCTTATAGACACCTGTCGTGTTGAACATGTAAACTCGGATAATTAAGTTATATCTAATAGGGAAAAAATATAGAATCCACAACAGCATCGAGTGAGAAACGACATTTCTACACTTGAGATAGTTAAATTTTCAAATATTAAACGCGAGGCTTGCCGAGCGTTTATAAATATTTGAAAATTTAACTATCGAGATTGTAGAAATGTCGTTTCTCACGAGTTACGGTTGTGGATTTATTTCTCTAATGACTTCAAAGAGATTTTGAACAAAACAATAAATGCACTTTTCTTGTGAACCTAAATAAATGTGTTCTTAAAGCGTGAAGTCATCAGGCATATCGCCCTTTTTTCATTACGTCACAATGGCAAAGACGGAAAACGACAGAAATAATCGACGTCATAATCGAATTTCATTCACTCATTTGCCGAGAACGACATTCTCTCCGGAGAGGAGAAACGTATTTCTCCAACTGTTCAGGAAACGTGAAAACAGGACAGAAATTAAAGAAATAAATTTTAGTTGTAAAGGGAAAGATCTGTTCTCAACTTAGAAACAGATATCTCATAGCGGTCCACAAGATCGTGATGTCGACCGTAGAACTTCTAAAGTGACGAATTTAAGTAACGGGTAACATACCCTTGCTGAAGTAGCTTATTTGTAAGCAATCGAGCTCTATCAGTTAAGTCACTTGATCGACCATAGGCCCTTGAGTTGCGAATGAGTTGGGAGATGTAAACTGCTTTAACAATACAAAATATTAGTCTGTGAAAACATAGACGCCTATTTCACAACCGTGGTTCTTTAAATTCTTTAACAAATAACTGGTAGCAGCAAGTATAATATATATCATGACTAAAAAAACAAACAAACAAAAAAAAGCAATAACAATAATATCTGCAAGTCACTTTCTGTTTAAATCGAGAGTTGTTTTGTTACATAATGATTATATCATAAAAATTAAACGCAGTATTTTAATGGTGCATTGTGGCGGGAAACGTTTTCAAATATCAATCTTATTCTAGATATTCAGAATTACGTAACTAGGAATTCAGACACTCTTAGGGTTTGTGATATAAACAGCCCTGTTTAGGATTCTGGCTCTTAATTGTTCCTTCAAGATCAGATTTACTTTTCGTTTTTGATCAACTGAATATTAAACATCTCCTTCCTCGTAAAAAAAATCACATGAAATTCTTATATATACATGTTTTTTATATAAATTTTGACATAGCTGCATATGCATATGACAAAAATGATGATAATATGTTCAGAAAATGATAGTTTTGCAGATATCATTAAATTCATCATTTATTTTTGAACATGTAGGCTGCGTGTCTGCTTCACATCCTGAAATAAGACAATTACATTTATTTTATAAATCGATTCAGATTTGTCCGTGTTTAAATTTCGTCTAGCGTTTTAGTAATTTTTTTTTATTGAAATAATTTTAATTTGAAAGGAAACCTTACTTGCAATTCAGAACAATAATCATCAATTTTATTTTTTATTTTTTTTTTTTTTTTGCTACAAGTACATACCATCGTACATTAAACAAGTTGTGAAGTGGATGAAGAGTTTATAAAATGAAGCGAACACTTGACTTTTTTATGTGAAAAATGTACCATTTTTGTAATGACTGTACGAAGTCGGGGCCATTGTGGTCGACATTATTCCGGTAGTTTCCACTTGATTTGTCTTTTGGTCTCATGGACTTCGACTCTTGACAACTCTGTTCGGTAATTTTGTTATTACCACCATGATCAACAGTTTGTACTTTACAGTTCAAGGTAACGTTTGGCACAAAATGGGGTAATCATGCTGTTTCTATGTCAAGTGAGGGGAATAACAAAATTATCAAACAGAGTGGTCAAGAGCCGAATTCCATTAGACAAGAAAAATCAGGTGGAAACCACCGGCAAGGTTGTCGACCAAAATTGTCATGACTTAGTACAGTCATTTCAAAAGAAATGGTGGGTTAAACCGGTTTAATTGCTAACCAAACCTCCCCTTCCATTGCGGTAGTGTCCGGTCGCAACTCGATAGCAATTGCTATTGAAAAGTCGTAGACATTTAAGAGAAATTATCATCCCAGTATTAAGTAAAGAAAGAGTTTTGAATCAGAGTACGGACCGAAACTACAATTTTCCCACAAGGGACTGATATCTATTTCAGAACTTTTTAATTGATCATTTGAAAAAAAAATTTTCTTAAGCCTTGATTAATAAGGCGGTCACGGAAATAACTATGTCCATTGAGAAAGTCTGTACAATTTGTGGTAGCTCTCGCGTAACGAATAAGCTGTGAAACATACAATCCTTAAGCAGGCAAAGCTGGAATATTACTGTCCATGTTAGGGAAATTGATGATTTTTAAATTAAAATTGTCCCTTTCGTCGTAAATTTTAGTACTTAGATGACCGTTTTCGTCAAATTCGAGGTGTAAGTAAAAAAAGATGTAGATTTGGTAGTTTCTGTAGATTCCTTTATCTCTAGTTCTGGCAGATACATTAATGGGATCCATTTAGCAAAAGATGTATTGTTGATGGAAAGAACATCATCAATATATCTATCAGTGAGATGGAAGGATCTAGCATCTTTTATTTTATAATCTTTAACGAATCTCTGAGGAAATTCAATCTCGTAAAGATATAAAAATAAGTCTGCGAGTAGAGGTGTACAATTAGTGCTCATTGGTATGCCAACTTGAATAATTATATCAACTTCAGCTTAAATTATATTTCTTATCACATACCTGTCTATTACCGTATTGCAATGTCACAAATAAATACTGTAAACCGGGAAATCTTCACGGAAGTTTTATTTTCGCGGTTTTTGCGATTGGAATGGAAGCGCAAAAATAAAACGGCGCGAATATACATGTCTATAATTGGAGTCAATGGTCAACAATTTGGCAGCGCAAATTCAAAACTGCAAGGTCTGAAATCCTGTCAATTTATCGCGAAATAAAGACGGCGCGAAAATTTCCCGGTTTACAGTACTTAAAATATGTAAAAAGTGTCAAATGTACCTTCTGATTGGATAATTCTTGTCCTCACAAGGTCACTTTTATTACCAACTAATATGACAGCTGAGTTAATGTGTTTCTCTTTCCGTAGATAATACAACAAATCAACTGCTTTATCAAAAGTTTGTCTGTCATCTATTGAATACACCACAACATAACAATCATACATGTCTTCATGTCGGTGATCCTTAAAAAGACAAAATAATATTGAATAAATTATTACTGGCATAACATGAAATCACACATGTCTTCATGCCTTTAAATTTGATCCCGTTAAAAGAGAAAATATATATATTTCCCCTTTTTCAATGCATAAACAAAAATTCTAATGTTTGGTTAGACGAAAGATACCCCTTCGGAAAATGAAAAAAAATCTAGAAGATATATATACGAGGCTAATATCTAGTACATTATGTCATATAGCTCATTCTATAGAATGCAGCAATGAAATTAGTGCAAAGAATGTAAGAACCGAATGAAATATGAAATATTCAGGGACAAAGGCAACATCGGAAACACCAAGAACAAAATGACACCACATGAGTTCAGGACAGAAAAGAAAAAATGAAGACATAGATGCTCAAAAGAAACAAACGTAGATGTAGCGTTGTTCGACATTTGTCAATGAATTCCACCCAGCCTGGTGTTAGGTGCCGTTTTGAATTTATTATGAGGTATGAGCAAAGCCTATTGTTGAAGGCATTATGGTAATTTCCAGATGAAAAAGCGTAGTCATATTCATTACTTCTACTATCCATTTGTAAAGACTTTGTCGCATGTTTATTTAGTTCATAACCTTTCATTGTTTATAATAAATACAGATGAACAACACTGACCCATTGATACCATGCATGAAATCAGTTGGACCAGTAGAGTAAGCATCGTCTGGTTTTGGTAAACATTCGCCGAGTTGAACATGTCGATTTTAAAGTCAAATCAGGTAGAGGAAAAACAAACTTAAGCTGTTAAGGGAAAGATCTGTTGTCGTCTGGGAAACAGATATCCCATAGCGGTAAGCAAAACATGATGTTGACCGTGATGGTAACATACCCTTGCTTAAAAAGCCTATTTTACAGCAACCGAGCTCTACCTGTAATCTTATTAAATCAATCTAGTTTATCAAGTATTAATTCGGACTATTAATGTAAAGGTGAAAGTGCCGTTTTATAGTGTTTAATAAGACTGCCATGTTTCTAATTAATATATATTTTGTCAATAATGCAATATTAGTCATTGGAATGTCTACAAAATCAACAAATATATAACAAACCAGAGATACGTCTTCCTTAACGTACAACAGTTAAATCAATTATCTTTGTTTTCACAGCTACAGATTAACGTTTTAACTGCAGTGTAATGAATTTATATGTTAGGTTTTAGAGAACAAGTGAGAGTTGATTTTTCTTTTATTAATGGAACATCTATACAATGCGACAATTGTCGGATGGGAGTAGTGTAAAAAAGAAAATAAATTCCCGAAATGTCTGGAAAAGTATTCTGGCTGTCATTCCTTTGTTGTTTAAATGGTATAATCATTAAACTTGATGTACTTGTATGGCTTATGTAACAACGAAGGCATAATTCTTAATTTAAAAAACACATTTAATAATATAACCGATATAATGTAAATAACATAATACCGAAGTTACTGCAAATTCAATATCTGTCTTAACTTTTGTCTCTTCAGTGAGTGAAGATCAAACAGAAAATGAGAGAAATAACAAAATAACCGAACAGAGTTGTCAAGAAAAGTCCATGGGACAAAAAGACAAATCATGTGGAACAACGGCAGTAGAATACAGAAGGAACAAAGGGTGAAATTCACAAAAATCGAAGTCCAAAGACAGGGCAAAAACGAGGACACAGAAAACAATGACGTTAGACACAAAAACAATGACGTTAGACAGATACAAAGCACAGAACCAAAAATTACAACATTCAGAACAAAGGCACTCACAGTGTGAACTCCAGTGATAATTCAAAAATACTTTCCAGATGAGTATATTTTTACATACGTGTGAATAAAATTCAATTATTTTCAATTGAAACTTGAATCCATTCAGTGTTCTTTATAAAAAAATTTTCGATCAATACTTCAACAGGTTGTATTTGGTCCATCGATGTAAATGTACTTTAGCAGTTTGTTTGTACAAAATGGAAATCAAATATTGAGTGTGCTTTAGCAGAAAAAGAAACAAAATGCAACACAGTAACTTGGTTAGCTACAAGTCCCAATTAAAGTAGTTACAGCACATATAAATCCATGTGGAAACCTGTACTTGTCATGTGTTTGACTTATTTCTGAAAACAAACAAACAAGCAAAAAAACTAATAAAAGCACAAAACAAAATAACAAGCAAACAAAAATAAAACAAACAATAAAATAAACTACTAAATGTTTCACATGAATAAGGATATTATTCTGCTAACACTCAGTCGCTCTATTCGCTTGTCTTCATTAATTTTTTTCTTAGCGCTCTTTTTTCTTATTCACACAGTTGCAAGATAAAAAAGACATGCATTAGACCATGCTAACAGAAAATGCTTGCTATAGCTTTTCATTTGATATATTCAGGAACACAACGAGATTTTATGAATGACTAAATACCGACTGTGAATTTTGTTCCTGCATATGCGCTTTTGACAATTTATGTCCCTTCAATGCAGATAAAATCTAAACATTTGGAAGTCTATAAACCAAAATACGTGTAAAAACTGACATCGAACAAGGAACCAATGAGATCTAAAATAGAAAAACCAAAATCAGCTAAGGACAGAGCTATGCCAGAGGGAGATAATGAATAACATGTCCATGTTATTTCTCAAAGAAATGAATTATGAGACATTAATACCGATATACTACGTTTCCTTGTACTTTAACGTAGTTTCTCTAACGAACTGTAAAGTTTAAACCGGTTCTGACACGTTAGATTGAATTTTCATATTCAACGTATGTTGAAAAAGCCCCGTGTTATTATTTCCGGCCAAATCTTTTCGGGATACAATTTTCGGTGTTTATCATGTATGATTAGAGAAAAGGTTACACTATTACCATATTCCATCCACTCTTAATTGATAGGTAAATTTAAAATTTAAAAAAATGCCCAGCAAGCCTCGCATGTACAATTTTTAAATTTAACTATCTCTAGTGAATATATTAAGGTAATGAACGGGATAATGTGGTGTAATCTATATATTACAAACATGAGTTATTATTCTCAATTAAAAATATTGCTCAAAGTTCTTTTTTTATGATTTATATTTAGAACCAATTAGTCAGTTGTCAATATATAGTGACGCAAAATTACAAAACAAATCATTTACATGATTGAGAGTGCAAAAGAAAAATGTCAGGTTCATCCCCATAATTATCGAATAAAGACTTCAGGGTTGTAATTCAGGGAATATTCTGATGTTCAAATAATGTTTATGAATTGACTCTGAAAAATTATTTCAGGTAATTCTTTTATTAACATAATTTTATTAACAGCTGTTTCAATTGTTTTGTTTAATTAAATGTACCTAAATAGATACATATGCATATCCTTAGAAACTATGTCAGTGATATTATTTGGGAGTTTTTCTGTATAAAAGATTGTTTATATCGTTTTAATAAAATTTCACATTGTATTTAATGGTATTAATTGAAACGTAAATCTATACGATGTTTTATATAAAATAAATTTTACTTAGTCCATCGATGTGAATGTACTTTAGCTATTATTTGTCTATCTATTCATACAAACTAAATGGAAATAAATTACTATAGTAGGAAGTGGGCAAAGGAAGTGAAAGAGGTTGCTTAAACGTTGTCTGATTGGATCAGGATCATTAGGTCTTTAATCAGAATCGCTTGAAAACGACAAATAAATTTAGAAAAGTGAGAACCGAACCGTCAGAAATCCGAGTATATGTGAAGGTTGCATCGTGTTAAAAACTCTTACCAACCTCCATTAAAGTATGTCGTTGACCCTACAGAAAACAATCTCTACAAACATACTATTAGTATGTAAGAAACACTATGTCGACTGCCTTGTGAAGTAGATCTGCATCGACAGGTCATCAGCAAAACCCTACTTATAACCCTTTCTACAGTATCGAGGGACAAGATGATTAAAAATCACACTTCAATTTTATTATTCTTTGACAACAAAGACGATGATGATGACAATCAACTCTACAGGGTACAAAGAGTTCATATTTGATGAAGAAAAGATAACAGGAAACACTTACAATGGCCGAACACTACAATCACATGCCACAATAAAACAAAAAGAAAAACAATAAAATGACAAAAGACAAACATAGAAAACGACTGGAACTCGGAAAAGCCGGACTTGGTACCGGCACTACCAACAGCTAGTGTTAGGGTTAAACCGCTTTATGGATACACAAACCTCCCCTTTCTCTATCCCGTTTCCCTATAGTATAAAAAACATACAAATAAAACCCAATACAGGTAGACCACTAACTCCGCGAGAATCAATACTAACAGAGATTCATTGCTGTTTCGACTAAGATGCACCTCTATACCTCTTTCACAGCTCCTCACTTTATTGACCGCAGTCAGAAATGGCTTGAAAAATTACCATGACAGAACTTACTAAACAAACGGCATAAATCAGATACCGGTAAGGGTTCTAGATGTCCCAGGTAGCCTTACCCATTGTCATAATATTCAAACTTTCGATTTTTTCTTCTCTTAATACAACCCTGCTACACAATAAACGGAAACAGTCATTGCAGATTTAATATATCAATGTTTCTGCACTTAAAATGGAGAACTCCGATACAATTTTTTAGTAGGTAGGGAAAGACAAAACAGAACCACGCTGATTCAAAAAAGAAGTACACTGAGACTGACGTAATCAAAATATTAGAATTTTTTATCGACAAACTTTTTGTCAATTTGGAGGTCGTTTTTTCCAACGGACAATAGTTATTCCTACGGGAACAAACTGTCAGCCATCTTTAGATAACCGATTCCTCTCTTCTTATGAGGCCAGATTTTTCAAGAGCTTACACTAAGATAACAAACATTTAGCCCAGTCCTTTAATGTTAGTTTCCGCTTCAAACACGATGTACTTTCTCTTTATAATCCAAAATTTAAGGAATATTTGCATCAAATCTATACAAGTGGGTTTTTACTACAGATATACCTACTTCGACGTCTAACAATGAATTCCACTCAAATCGGTGCTAATCGGGTCTTGAACTTACTATGAGGTATGAGTGTAGCTCATCCTTGAAGGCCTCATGATGACTTCAAGATGAAGAACAAACAATAAAAGCGTTGTTCTGTTGCTTAGTTCTACCATGTATTTGTAGAGACATTGTCTGATTTGCATTTCCTCCATATCCCTTCATTGTTAATTTCAGATTCATAGATCTTTTGTATTGCCGAAGATTGACGTTGGAAATTTAAGCCATATGACAAGCGTGATGATTGTATGTTCCTAATTGTGAGCCTTCCCTATCAAAGCAGCAATATACCTGCCTCACCGGCCTATGGGATAGAACATTTACAGTGTTTTTTAATTCAGCAAAAACTCTGTCCAAGAGCTGCTAAGTCAGGGATTTGTTCAGCATTAAGACATTCTCGTGCCGTGATAACATCATTCAAAATATGACGTGCCGCTGTCTCAAATTGAAGCGAACATTTTAAGCAAATGTCACGTCTTCCCGGATTTCACTCTGCCGATTTTGACTTTTTCTAAGATTTACTCACTGACAGTGTGATAGGTGTTGTTTACAAAGCAGGAGATGTTACCCTTCCCGAGCACAGCACCTTATAACACAGCAGGATAATTTATACCCTTCATAAGCACCTAATGTCCCTCTCAGCTACATAGGAGTTCACACTGTAAGTGTCTTGTCGAATTCGTTTAATGTTTATATTGGGAGAGAGAGGGGGCAGAATGTAAAACAAGATGTAAACAAAACAAATTTTCAATGTATGCTTAAATTAAAGAAATCCGTATATTGTACATATTTTCGAAACAAACAAAAAACACTTAATAAAACAAAACGAATTTCGATATCAACAAACAACTTCAACACGATTTACGAGAATGAGGGAATGCTTATCAAACTGTCAACACAATGTCCCTGTTTTCACTGTATTTATGCATTCTTCCATTTGTCTCTAATTTCCAATCCATAAAATTGAACGAGCACCATAAAAAGGCAAACTGACATAGATCAAATTTGCCGCAAGATACTTAATACGAAATGGTTACTTAGAAATGGATTATAAGACTTGATAGCAGTCTAGCGGGGAGCACTCTTTGACCCATCTCTCTAAATTACGTACTATCATTTTCTCTCCTTTTAAGATTGTGGTCATGGAGTTATTAGTCTACCTGTATTGGTTTTATTCATATGTTTATTATACTAAACGGGACAGATAAAGGAAGGTTTGGGTACTCGTAAACCGGTTAAACCCTACCACTGGCTTTTGCTAGTGCCGGTACCAAGCCCAGCTGTCCCGAGTTCATAGCATTGTCTACGTTTGACTTTTGTTTTATCCGTGTTTTTCTTGTGCAGTGCCTTAGCAGATTGTGGCATGTGATCATAATTTTCAGCCATTGTAGGTGTTTTTTCCATTGAAAACTAAGGTTCTTTGTACTTTAAAGCAGCATGACGAAACAGTAGTTATGGATATTATTCTCAATCAAAACTATTGCTCAAAGTCCTATTTCTAAGATTACATTCAGAACCAATTAGTCAGTTGTCAATATATAATGACGCAAAATTACAGAACAAATCATTTACATGATTTGAAGAGTAAAAGAAAAATGTCAGGTCTATTACGATAATTATGGAATAACAATTTTCAGGGTGATAATCTGAGGGATAAATTCTTTTATCTCATAATGAATACATTTACTATGTCATGTCACAAGTCAACGAACTAGCGATATTTTCAGTTATGAACCCTAAACTACTGATTAAACATATGTGGTTGGTATGAAAAGACATGTTCTTATGTGTTTTTTTTATTATTTTAAAATCTGTTGCGCGTCTAATTTCTTTTTGTAAATATCTAAATATTTACCTAAAATACACTTTGAATAAACAATTTAATTTAGAATTTGCGTGGTTTTTGTAATTTTGAATGATTTCATATTTTGTTAAAGCTTAATATTTTTTTTATGTGTACACACTTTTTTAATTTGTCATGGAATAAACAAGATAACAGGAAACACCTACAATGGCCGAAAAACATAGTCACATGTCAGAAAGTAAATAGGAATTGCACAAGAAAAACCCACAATAAAAATACAAAAGACAAACATAAACAACGATAGGAACTCGGAACTAGCAAAAGCCAGCGGTAAGGTTAAACCGGTTTATGGGTACCCAAACCTTGTTTATGGGTACCCAAACCATGTTTCATCGTCGGATCAAGAAAGAGATTTTGGGTATCTGATAGCCCCCTTTTAAGGAAAGTATAATAAATATCGTGCTGAATTGGGGAAAAATCTAATCAAAAGGAAGCCTACACACTTTTTTTTTCTGGATTCCGCCTGAAAACTCCCTTTACGAAGGCTGGTTAGGCTGCTGTTTAATTTCTTTATTTTTGCCAATACTCTTTAAAATTGTCAACTACTGTGCAATACAAACAATAATAACAGTAAATACCTACAATGGTCGAAAACTACAATTGCATGCCACAAATCACAAGCAAACTGCACCAGGAAAACACGAATGAAATACAAGAGACAAACGTAAATAACGATAGAACTCGGGATAGCTGGATTTGGTAACGGTTCTAGCAAAATCCAGCACTAGGGGTTAAACCAGTTTATGGGTACCCAGACTCCCTTGAGATATTTTGATGGGAGATATTTGATACTTTGTCCGGAAACAGACTATGCTTTGTTTTGGGTCGTTTTAACCTGGATATTGCATGTTGCCTCCTTGACATTTACCCCATTTCCTTTCTTTTTCATATAATCTACAGAGTCCAAGGAGATTAGAAACATTAAGACAGCAGAGAAATTTATTTTGCCAACAGACTCCAGTATCTCTGGTTGCATATCAAATTTGAATGAATAATCTCGAAACTGTTTTCCGTTTTTTACTAGAGAGCTGCGACGGTCGAAATAAAGAATAGCAAAACGAAGAGAAACTGTAATTATAGTCAGACACGACATATATACAAATTATAATTCATGAAAACTTAAAAATTACAAAGGTTCAACTACTGCGGAATAACTACTGAATAGCAGATCTAATTTGATAGAAATTACAAATAATACAACCCATACACTTCCAATAATGTATATAAATTGGTCAATATATTATCCTCCGCCTCGAAGATAATCCATACCGTGTCCAATTTGTCGTCTATGTGACGACCATATAAAAGCCATACACTATCATTATTTGTTTTTACCTTATTTATTTAATTTTTTCCCCAATACTTTCTATTTACCATTACATTCTTAATTACATAGTTGCATGAGAAAAATGAATGTAATTCATTCTACCTCACTCTAAAAGTACTTTTACAAAGGATATCTATGGTCCGTATATACATAGTATCTATCCTTTCGAGTCGTTGTTTATCATGGTTCTACAGTCGCAAGGGTCAAACTTTTAAAGTTGGAGCTTTAGCGTCTATGTGACGACCATATAAAAGCTATACACTATTATTATGTGAGTTTCCCATTTCTGAATGGCATCCGTTTTCTGACCTTTGAAAGCGTGTATATTTTTGTAATGCCAGAGCTGTTTGCAGTATTGTTATTTCGACTGACAGTTTGCTTCTCACTTTATTTACACACATATATAGAAAAAATGAAAGGATATGGAGTGAAAGCACATGTGACAAAAGCGCACATGATACACAGAAAACTCCAGTTTATCAAGAACAGGGCTTTTATTCCTGCTACATCTTCATGCATCATATGCATGTATTTATCATAACACAAATGCGAGTTTTAACAACAAATATATAAGACGAATATCGATGTGAAAAAAAATCAAAATGTCTTTGTTTTGACGTTAAAAGATAGATCTGCACTGATGAGACTTAATTTGTCAAAATGACCATATGCACAACCTAACTTACTTTAAAAGTAACTTCGGTACTTTGTTTTTTATTCATGCATTATCAATTCTTTATGAGACTAAGGCAATAATCTATCAGATACCGTTGGTTTTAAGCTTTCTTTACGACTGTCATGGGTTTAATACTTTTGTACTTCTTTATTGAAATAGAATTGTTTTTCGTAATCTCCAGTGAAATTGGATGGAAATACATTGCGTGTCTTAAAAGCTTTACTTTAGAAAAATATATACATGCATTTGTCTACAAGCTGTGGATTCCAGTTATTTATTACTACAGGTTATTAATTCCTAATACGGATAGATGGAAAATCAGGTGATTGTATTATTCCGTAGCTTAAAAAACAAAATCAACGTTATTCAAAAGCTTTACTACTCAGACAATATTCCTTTAAAGATTAATCATGCGTTTGAGGTCGATCTTTTGTCAGTTTATACAGTTTCTTTGTATTAGTGTTTATGAACATGTCCCGAAAAAAATATATCGATTTTATCATGATTTTGGGCGAATAAAGAATACTGTATAGGGCTTTATATTCGCGGTTTCCAATGTGGGATCTATTCGCGGGTTTTTATTTTCGCGGATTTTAGTAAAAGTCTTTATGTTCATTTATATGCATATCGACAGTAAATTTATTCGCGGGTATAAATTTTCGCGCTTATCGACAAAAACGCGAATAGCGCGAAAATTAATACCCCGCGAAATATAACAACCATACAGTACTAGCTTCTTATAAGCATTTTTATTTTGAATCAGTCATCTTAAATCTTGGAAAACTATTTTTTAAGGTCATCCTATTTCTGCAAAGGTTTAATCCTAAGCTGATTTTCGCTTTCGTTTGAAGTCTAAGCTGTATGATAAGCGTGATGATTTTAATTTCCCAATTCTGAACTTTCCCTTTCTTAGCAGCAATATACCTACCTCTCTAGCCTATGGAGTGTACATTTCACAGTTGATTCGTTACTGTCGAGCGTGTAGTTTGCACAGTGATTTTTTGAACAGAGCAAAAACACTGTCCCTAAAGCTGCTTAGTCGGGGTTTTGGTCAACCTATGTTAATTTCATCCCTGAAGAAATGCTATGGCCGTCTCCATAACATCACCGAAAGGTATGACGTGTCAGTATCCCAAATGAAAGTGGACATTTTTAGCTAGATTCACGTCCTCTTTGGATTTGACTACCGACATTGACATTTTCCTGAATTGACCCACTCACAGTGTGACGGGTGCTGTTAACAGAGCAGGACATACTTACCCTTCCGGAGCACCTGATGTCACTCTCAGTTTCACTGGAGTTCACACTGTGAGTACTTTGTTTTAAATATAGTGAATTCTGTTTCTCTGCTTTGTGTCTGTCTGGCGTCGTTGTTTTGTGTCTCACGTCACTGTTTTCTGTGTTTTTGTTTTGGCCATGCCTTTGGACTTC